>CAUYON010119390.1:0-31542 GCA_963573935.1 Arctocebus calabarensis
TTCAAACCCGGCCTCAGCCGAACTGCAAAACAGAAAAAAAGCCGGGCGTTGTGGTGGGCGCCTGTAGTCCCAGCTACTCGGGAGGCTGAGGCAAGAGAATCGCCTAAGCCCAGGAGTTGGAGGTTGCTGTGAGCTGTGTGACGCCAGGGCACTCTACCAAGGGTGATAAAGTGAGACTCTGTCTCTATGAAAAAACAAAAACAAACAAACAAAAAAACACGATTGGATTTTGCAAGACTGTAAGTTACTCTGGGTGAGTCTGTGAGCAGTGAGTGAACGTGACAGCCCAGGACATTTCTGTACACTAAGTGGACTTCATAAACACCGAACACACAGGCCACGCTAAATTTATAAAGCATTTCCGGATGGAGCCTGTGGCTCAAAGGAGTAAGGCGCAGGCCCCATATACCGGGGGTGGCCAGTTCAAACCTGGCCCCAGCCAAAAACTGCAAAAAAAAAAAAAAGCATTTTTCTTTCTTCTGTAATAAATTAACCTGAGCTTATTGTAATTTTTTACTTTCTAAACTTAAGAATTTTTTTAAACTTTTGAACTCCTTTTCAATAACACAGCTTAAAACACAGAAACATTGCACACCTGTACAAAAATGTTTTCTTTCTTTATATCCTTAGTCTATACACTTCTTTTACTTCAAAAATGTGTTTTGAAGTGAACATAATCGCAAGATTTCACTGTCTTCATGATAAAACAAAAGATGTTTAGAACAGTATTGCTTGGCCCTTTCTCTTATCTCCTCCCAGTTCAAAATGCTTATACCTCTGGTAGCCAGCATCTGCTTAGATCTGCAGTTGGGCCTCACACACTCAAGCCTCAGCACGGTCTTCTTTGTAGTGCGAGCCTTTTACCAGAAACTTGGTTTAGTCTTCCCACCATCGCCAGTCTGCTTCCTGTTATAACGCCACTTTCCCTGAGCGTACAGAGAGTCCTTGTCCTTCTTGTACTGTGTCACTTTGTGGGGCTGGGTTTTAGGAAAGTTCACTATCTTTGCGCAAGTGCTATTGGCAATGAAGGCTCAACATTTGTAATTGTTTTACTTTTTAAGCTTTTTGTTATAACCTAAGACACAAACACCACACATTATCCTAGGCCGCATAGGCTCAGGACCATTCATATCCCTGTTTTCCACATCCATGTCTTGTCCCAGAGGGAAATCTTCAGGGGGAATAACATGCATGAAGCCTTCGTCTCCTATGATAACAGTGCCTTCTTCTGGAAAACCTCTTGAAGGACCTGCCTGAGGCTGTTTTACTGTTAACTTTTCTTTTTTTTTAAAAGTAGAATGAGTACACAATAAAATAATAATAAAAGGTATACTATAGTAAATACATAAACCAGCAAATAGTCATCTATTGCCATTATCAAGTATTATACAGGTAAGTAATTGTAGGTGCTAGAATTTTCTTTTTTTTTTTAGAGACAGAGTCTTACTTTGTCACCCTCAGTAGAATGACATCACAGCTCACAGCAACCTTCAGGTTGTGGGCTTAGGCGATTCTCTTGCCTCAGCCTCCCAAGTAGCTGGGCCTACAGGCACCCACCACAATGCCCAGCTATTTTTTTGTTGTTGTTGTTGTTGAGGTTTGGCTGGGGCCGGGTTTGAACCTGCCACCCTCAGAATATGGGGCCCGTGCTCGCCTCAGTGAGCCACAGGTACCACCCTTATAGTGCTATATTTTTATGTGACTGGCAATGAAGTAGGTTTGTTTACACCAGCAACACCTATGTGTGGTGCTAAAACAATATGATGGCTAGGCAGTCACTAGACATTTGACAGGAATTTTTTAGCTCCATTATAATTTTATGGGACCACCGAAGTATTTATGGTCTAATCTTGACGAACACACAACTCCATCAAAAAGCAAACAGAAGACATAAAAAAGAGGCTTTTTGAAAGAACATAGACAATTGGTCAAGAAACATGAAAAAATGCTCAACACCACTACTCATCAGGGAAATGCAAATTGAAACCTCAGTGAGATATCACCTTATCCCTATAAGAATAGCCATTACTAAAAAGTCAAAAACCAATAGATGCTAGAATGGATGCAGAGAGAAAAGAATGTTTATATGTGGTCAATGGGACTGTGAAGTAGTACGACCACTATGGAAAACAATATGGAGATTCGTCAGACAGACAAACACAGGGCCAGGTGTGGTGGCTCACACCTGTGATCCTAGCACTCTGAGAGGCCTAGCAGATGGAATGCTTGTGCTCAGGAGTTTGAGAAAAGCTTGAGCAAGACTGAGCCTCCATCTGTAAAAATAGCCCGGAGTTGTAAGGGGCACCTATAATCTCAACTACCTGGGAGGCTGAGGCAAGAGGATCACTTGAGCCCAAAAGTTTGAGGTTCCTATGAGCCGTGACATCATGGCACTCTATCCAGGGCAACAGAGTGAGACTCTACCTCAAAAAAAAAAAAAAAAAAATAAAGAAAGAAATGTAGACCTACCATTCAATCTAGCGATCTCCACTGCTGGGTATCTACCCAAGGGAAAATATCAAAATGACATCCGCACTTAAACGTATATGGTAGCACAATTCACAATAGTAAAAATCTGGAGTCAATCTGAGTGCCCATCAATTAATGAGTGGATTTAAAAAATATGGTATCTATATACCATGGAATACAACTCAGTCATAAAAAAGGAATGAAATAATGTCATTTGCAGCAAACTGGATGGAAATGGAGAACATTACTCCAAGTGAAATATCTCAGGAATGGAAAAACAAATTTCATATGTTCTTGGCATTATTATTGCTAATAATGCTTGATATTTTGATACAGTAATCATCTGCTTTTCTTTTCTGAATGTATTTATCTTCATTCATTCTTTACGTGGTTTTTGAAAAAAAAAAAAGCATATTTACCAATAAAAAAATTCCATATGTTCTCACTAATCACTAATAAGTGGTAGCTAACGGATGGTGTTATGGCCATAAAGAGATATAAAGCTGCGTTCCCACACCCCATTCCACAGCCCTGTACCAGGCTACACAGCAGCAGGTGAGCCACTGAAGCTTCCTTTTTATTTACAGCTGCTCCTCATCCCTAACATCACCACCTGAGCTCTGCTTCCTGTCAGATCCAAGGTGGAATCAAATTTCTGTTGCGCGCTCCTTATGAGAATCTAAGGAGCTTGCCTGATGATCCGAGCAGGAGCTGGGGCAAGGATGATAGTGCTGGAACTATCTGGTTGCAGGAAAACAGTCTCAGGCTCCCACTGATTCTGCATTATGGTGAGTTGTATAATTCTTTCATTATGTATTACGATGAAATAATAAGAGAAATAAAATACACAATAAATGTAATATGCTTGAATCATCCCAAAACCATGGAAAAATTGGTTTGTGGAAAAATTGGCTTTCATGAAATCAGTCAAAGAACTCAACCTAAATCTCCCATTTGATCCCACAATCCCATTACTGGGCATCTATCCAGAAGAAAAAAAAAAAAACTTTTATTATAAAGACATTTGTACTAGGCTGTTTATCCCAGCCCAATTTACAATTGCTAAAATGTGGAAACAGCCTAAATGTCCTTCAACCCAGGAGTGGATTGGTAAACTATAGTATATGTATACCATGGAATATTATTCAGCCATCAAAAATAATGGTGACTTTGCAGTGTTTGTACTAACTTGGATGGAGGTGGAACACATTATTCTTAATGAAATATCACAGGAATGGAGAAGCATGAATCCTATGTATTCAACTTTGATTTGAGGACAATTAATGACAATGACACAGTGGGGAATGGGGGGAAGGAGAGAGCAGACAGAGAGAGAAGGAGAGAGGGGGTGAGGGAAATAAAACAAAAAAAGGGAAAGAAAATAGTGACTTATTCTCACATAAATTGGACTCAATTTTGACCAAAGTACATTACTTAAACATTAATTTTTAATTTAACTTGATAATTTGTTGTTTAGGATATTGCATCCTCACTTGTAAGTGAAACATGTTTGTAATTGCCCTTTATAACAATATATTTTCTCCAATTTCAGTATCAGGTGTATCCAGATCAAGTAGAATGATTTTGAAATATTTCTTCTTTTTCTATTGTCTATAAGATTTGGCATGATCTGTTTTTTGAAACTCAAGTCTTTTACTTTTATTTATACAATACTCTGGTTTCTCTTCAGATTGCATAAATCTTTCACCTTTTACTTTTATTTATACAATATTAGTTGTTGATTTTTTGAGACTTTGGAAAAAAAATAAGTTAACTGATGACTTCATACTGAGCCTCAGAATCAAAGCATTCTATTACAGACATACTCTTATTTGACAATGTGAATGATATTTTCTTGGCATTATTATTATTAATATTGCTTAATATTTTGATGTAGTAATCGTCTGTTTTCTTTCTGAATGTATTTATCTTCGTTCATTCTTTACGTGGTTTTTGTTTCTAGTCCTTATCTTAAACATGGTTATTGTTATTAAATTTTAAGCCTTTTAAATTCTGTGAAGGCAAAAAGTGGAAACCTAATTAACACATGTATATGTAAAAATAAAAAAAAACAAAAAACAAAAAATGAAAAAAAACAAGAAAAATTGACTCAAGAAATCAGTCCCTGGTGCCAAAAATGATGGGGACCACTGTTGTAAAGGATATTGGAAACTAAGAAAGGGAGAGAGTGGAAGAGGAGTGAGGGATTTAAAACTTACCTATCAGGAATTATATATATATAAAACATAAATATATACAACATATATATTACATATATATGTGTAACATATATCTCACACATGCACCATTTATTTTATATATATATATATATATATATATAAAATATATATACTCACACTATTATGGTGATTAGCACACTAAAAGCCCTGACTTCAGCATTATATAATTCATCCATGTAACAAGAACATTTGTACCCACTAATATTTTGAAACAAAAATTATTTAATTTAATTAATTTATTTATTTGAGACAGTGTCTTTACTAGGTCACCCTCAGTAGAGTGTGGTGGCATTACAACTCACAGCAACCTCAAACTTTTGGGCTATTCTCTTGCCTCAGCCTCCCAAGTAGCTGGGGCTATAGGCACCCTCCACAACACCTGCCTTTTTTTTTTTTTTTGTAGTTGTCATTTAGCAGGCCCAGTCTGGGATCAAGCCCATCAGTCCCAGTATATGTGGCCAGTGCCCTAACCACTGAGATATGGGCACTGAGCCTGAAATAAAAATTAGTTTTTAAAAATTGTATTTCCTCACAGTTCTGAAGGCTAGAAGTTTGAGATCAAAGTGTTGGGAGAATTGGAATCTCCTCAGGCCTCTCTCCTTGGCTTGTGAGTGGACATCTTCTCCCTGTGTCTTCATAAGGTCATCTCTTTGTCTGTGTCTGATATGGTCTGAATGTCTGTGTCCCCCCGCCCCCCTGCCCAGATTCATATGTTAAAGTCTTAACTCCCACTGTGATGGCATTAGGAGATGGGCTTTGGAGAGGTGATACAGTCAAAAGGGTGAGGCCCTCATGAGTAAGATTAGTGCCCCTCTACAAGAGGCCTCAGAGGGCTTCCTTGCTCATTCCACCGTGTGCGGACACAGTGAAAAGGTGCTATTTATAAGGAAAGGGCCTTCACCAGACACCGTATCTGCTGGAGCCTTGATCTTGGACTTCCCATCTTCCATAACTGTGAGAAATAATTGTGTATTTATATAACACTCCTGGTTTATGTTATTTTGTTAGAGCAGCTGAATGGAGTGAGACAGTAATCATTTTTCTTATTAGGGCACCTGTCATACTGGAGTAGGGCTTATCCATATGACCTAAGTAGAGTGCCACCCTCAGTAGAGTGCCGTACCATAGCATCATAGTTCACATAGCTCACAGTAACCTCAAACCCTTGAGCTCAAGTGATCCTCTTGCCTCAGCCTCCCCAGTAGCTGAGACTACAGGCACCCTCCACAACACCTGGCTATTTTTAGAGATAGGGTCTCGCTCTTGCTCAGGCTGGTCTTGAACTCCCGAGCTCCGCCTGCCTCATATGACCTAATTTTAACTTAATTACCTCTTTAACAACCTTTTCTCCAAATAATGCCATGCTAAGGTAGTGGGGTTTATGACCCTAACACATCAATTTACGGGATGATACAAGTTGACCCACAGAAATCTCATTTACCAAAAGGATAACTTAGGGCCAAGTATTGAGCCGAAGGTCACACAGTAATTTGAATGCCTTACTTCAAAGCCCATGTTTCTTTTTATTGTTGAGTAGTACCCCATGGAATGCCTATATCACTCTTTTCTTATACTTTTTTATTGATGGACATTTGTGTTGTTTAAAGGTCATTATGAATAAAGCCACTATGAATATTATTAACAAAAATCATTTTATGGATATTACTCTAATATCTCTTGGCTAAATATCTAGGAGTGTGATTGCCGAGTAATAGGTTAGACGAAACATTTGACTTTGTAAGAAACTGTCAAAATGTTTTCCGAAGTGTTTATTTTATTTTTACTCCCACCAGAAAAGTATCAAAGTTCTGGTTGTTCCATATCTTCACCAACATTGGGTTGTTTATCTCTTTGTTTCTGAGTTGTAGAAGGTTTTTTTTTTCTTTCACATAATCCTTTGTTGAAGAGATTATTTTCTGGGATGATGATGTGACAAATTTCACAGAACTGCTCCCCAGTGAAACTGATAAAAGTGATTTTTTTTTTTTTGAGACAGTTTCACTATGTCGCCCTCAGTAGAGTGCTGTGGTGTCACAGCTCACAGCAACCTCAAACTCTTGGGCTTAAGCAATTTTCCTGCCTCAGCCTCCCAAGTAGCTGGGACTACAGGTGCTCACCACAACATCCAGGCATTTTTTTTGGCTGCAGTATTTAGTTGGACCCCGGCTGGTTTTGAACCCAGTGTAGATGGCCGGCGCCGTAACCACTGTGCATGGGAGCCAAGCTGAAAGTGATTTTTAAAAGGACTAAATCTGGTTTGGCACCAGCCACATATACAGAGGCTGGTGGGTTTGAACCTGGCCTGGGCCAACTGCAACAAAAAAATAGCCAAGTGTTGTGGTGAGTGACTGTAGTCCCAGCTACTGGGAGGCTGAGGCAAGAGAATTGTTTAAGCCCTGGAGTTTGAGGTTGCTGTGAGCTATGATGCCACAGCACTCTACCAAGGACAACATAGTGAGACTCTGTCTCAAAAAAAAAAAGGACTAAATCTTTAAAGGAAAATAGACAAATATCTAGTAAAAAGAATAATAATCTATATTGCTTGAACCACTACTTCTTTGTAGACACTGATAAGCTAATTTTAAAATTCATAAGGATTTGTAAAGGACCCAGAATAGTCTCAACAATCTTGAGAAAGAAAAGTAAAGTAGGACTCATAGTTCCCAACTGCAAAACTTATTACAAGCAGCGGTAAACAGGCATTGTAGACTGGTACAAGACAGACATATAGTCAGTGGAATAGAATTGAAAGTCAAGAAATAAAACCATCTGTGTATGGTCAGCTGATTTTGCAATGAAGGTGCCAGATTATTCATGGGGAAAAGAACGGTGTTTTTAATAAATGATGCTGGGATCACTGGATAGCCACAAACAAAAGAATGAAGGCAGACCTTTACCTTATACGGTATAGAAAATTTAACTCACAATAAATCAAAGACCTTTATACATATATATATATATATATGACCCAAAATTATAAAACTCTTAGAAAAAAACCTTAGGGGTAGCGCCTGTGGCTCAGTGAGTAGGGGACCAGCCCCATATACTGAGGGTGGTGGGTTTGAACCTGGCCCCAGCCAAATTGCAACAAAAAATAGCCAGGTGTTGTGGTGGGCACCTGTAGTCCCAGCTACTTGGGAGGCAGAGGCAAGAGAATGGCCTAAGCCCAAGAGCTGGAGGTTGCTGTGAGCTGTGACGCCACAGCACTCTACTGAGGGGGACATAGTGAGACTCTGTCTCAAAAATAAGCAAAAACAAAAAACCCAAAAAACCCTCCATAAATAAACAAAAAGAAAAATCTTGGGATAAATTCTGACCTAGGATTTTGCAAAGACTTCTCAGATAAAAATTACCGGGAAAAAAAAAATAGATAATTCAAATGTCATCAAAATTAAAAATTGTCTACTTCAAATGATATCTTAAGCAAGTGAAAAAGTCCACAGAACGGGAGAAAATATTCTGAAAAGGGACTTACATGAAGAATTGTTACACCTTAATAATAATAAATAGTCAAAGGATCTGATGGACATTTCTCTAAGGAAGACATACAAATGACCAGTAAACACACAACCAGTTTCTTCACATCGTTAATCATCAGTGAAACACAAATCAAACTGCAATGAAATAGGGTGTCAAGAATCAAAATGTCAGAGACTAGTGAGTTTTGGTGAAGATGTGAAGAAATCACAATCCTTATACATTGCTTCTGGGAATGTAAAATGGTACAACACTATGGAAAACAGCCTGGCAGTTCCTCTAATGATTAAATAGAGTACCAAATGACCTAGAAATTCAGCTCTTAAACATGCAGCCCAAAGAAATGAAAATATATACATAAAACTTGTGCATGTAAGTACAACTATTATAAGTAATGTAAGTAATGACTAGCATTACTATAACAGCCAAAAGGTGGAAACAACCCAAATGTCCACCAACTGACATTTATTTTATCCATAAAAAAATAAATAAAAGGTGGCATATCAATTCCATGGAATAGAATTCATTCTTGTAAAGAATAAAGGATTGGATGGCACTTGAAAACACTACAGGAAGTGGAAGAAGCCAGATGCAAAAGGTCATATGTCACATGATTTCACTCCTATGAAATATCCAGAATGAGGAAATCTTATAGACAGAAAGTAAATTATGATTACTTAGGCTGGGAGGTTTGGGGACAGGAGGTGACACCTAAAGGAAATGAGTTTCTCTCTGAGGTAGCAAAAATGTTTCAAAACTGGCTGTGGTTACTGTTGCATATATCTGTAAATATATTAAAACTATTGAATTTTATACTTTCAATGGTGAATTTTATGGTATATGAATTATATCTCGATAAATTTGTTAAAAAATAATATTCCTTTGTTGATGTAGGGGTGTAAGTTTTCATGTGTGTGTTGGTATTAGTCTCCTATTGCTGCTGTAACAAATTACTATGAATTTGTAGCTTAAAACCACACAAATTTATTATCTTATAGCTCTGGAGGTCAGGGATCCAAGATTTTCAATGGGCCAAAATTAAGGTGTTAGCTGGGCGACCCTCCCACTAAAAGCAGTGATTTTCAAGGGGTGTGCTGTGGCACACTGGTGGGCCATGAAAACTTTTAAAGATCATTAATTAATTTATTTTCAAAAAAAGTTCAAAGCACAGTATGTTCTTTTTAAACATCAACATAATCAAAGTGTGTTGCGGAAGTTTAATTATAGGTTGAAGTGTGTTGTGAGATGAAAAAGGTTAAACAACACTGCCCTAGAGGGTCTAGGGGCATTCTGTTTCCTGGCCTTTTCCAGCTCCTCGAGGCAACCAGCTTGGGTAGTTGGATGTGCAAAGTTCGTCAGTCCATCCTCTGCTCTCCCTTACACCCCCTCTTTCAGACTCCACCCCCTTAGAGGGACATTTTGTGATTACTTGGCCTGACTTTTAATTATCCATGATAATCTCCCCATTTCAAGATCCTTAATTTAATCACAACAGCAAATTTCCTTTTGTCATGTAAAGTAACATGTGTTCTGGAGATTGACACCTGCACATCTTTGGATAAACCATCACTCAGTCCACCAAAGTGTGTATGCGTGTGTGTGCACCTGTGATCATATCAAATACTTGTCCTATGCCCCGCCTCTTCATTTTCTTTAACTGACTTCTTTGATTAACAAGCATTGTTGGCAGAACTAGACAAACCTATTCTAAACTTTATGTGAAAATTCCAAGGACCTTGAGTAACTAAAATAATCTTGAAAGGAGTATTACTTTTCTCTTTTTAGGTCTTTCTGATATCCATTTGGTAATATTATAAAAGATCTTTGCATGTATTTTGATGAGAGGTATTGGCCTATAGTTTTCTTTTGTTGTAATGTCCTTGTATTTGCCAATTTTCGTATTAGGTTTGCAACGGCCCCATAATAAGAATTGGAAAATATCTTCCTGTCTTCTATTCTCCAAAAGACTTTTTGTAAGATTGACATTATTTCTTCCTCAAGTGTTTTGTAGAATTTCCTGTTCTGGGAGAAAGCTGTCTGGGCCCAGAGTTACCTTTTGTGGAAGATTTTAAATTATAAATTAGAGTTCTTCCATAGAAACAAGACTACTAAGATTTTTCTCTTCCTTCTTGTATCCATTTTTATAATTTGTGTCTCAAGAAATTTTGTCTATCTAATTGCACAATCCCCTTGTTCTAATGAACATCAACTTCTTTCCTTTGCCATTGCTGTTGAACTGGGTAAGATTCTGTACTGCCTTTGATTTTAAGGCAGAAGGGTTGACTTACAAGGTAAAATTTTCTTTTTCCTTCTTTTTTTCTGATTATAATGATAATCAGAAAAAGGCAACTGTGAAACCACACCTAAACCTAAAGAAGAAAGTAAAATTCACCACCAATCACACTGCCCAGAAACAAACCCCTGGTAATGCCACATTCTACTTTTATTTTATGATAATTTATTCATGACAAAAGTAAGAATCATTAGTTAAATGCACGTACAATGAAGCTTACTTTTTTAAGAGCATAGTCCTGTGCCAGTGTGAGAACCACAACAACAGAAATTCTGGAAAGCATTACCCTCCTGGGATGCTCTCTGTTTCTGTGGTCAGGGGCCCATCTGAGCATTGTTTCTAGAGGAAGGTCAGGAGATGATAGCATTTAGGCAGCAACCACATGTAGAGTAAGTACAGTCTAATGGTGGGGCCTGATATGGGGGTTAAATAAATGAGAGATTATTTTGGTTCTGTCCACAATGGAAACAATTATGGTAGCTCTGTTTCGACTGGCAGTTCAGAAGGGACCCTATGTCGTTGTGGTAGAATTAATAGATGGCTCTTCACTGACCAGAGTTCATCATCATGGGTAAGAGAGGGCCTGTGTTCTTGCATTGCCTGAGTCTCTCTTTGCACCTGTAAAATGGCTCCCCTCAGATGTGAGATCTGCGTTAAGGCAACCTGGGGAAGGGTCAGTACCCTCTGGAGTGACGTGTTAGTTACAAGCGAGGCTTGATGAGATGCCAAATAACGGGAGTATTGGGGCCGTGCCTGGTATTGACTTTCCTATTTCAAACTTGTCTATGTGAAGAAGCACTCAAGGGCCAAAGGTGAAGGGGTATCTGGCCTTCGTGGATCCCTGTCCAGAATTAACCCAGGTGTGAGATGGTGATTCCCTCCCCCATCTTTCCACATTAGCCTGGTTCTGCTTTGCTCCTCTTTGCCAAAACAAAGACCTATTTCCAAGGTCAGGAGCTTTTGCTATAATGAAAAAAGCCTCTTCCTATCAGATAGTTTGTCAAGAGAGAAAGAAACTCATGTAAAGGGTGTCCGTAAAGTTCATGTGCAATTTAAAATATTAATTTAAAATTATTAGTTTAAAGTAATCGTTTTAAATTAGTTTAAAATTTTAAATTGCACATGAACTTTACAGACACCCTGCATTTACTTATTATATTTACTTTTAGGGAATGAATTCTAATATCTAGTTTCTGTTCAGTGCTGGGAAAGCAAATGGCATCCAGGAAGAGCCTGTAGAGATGTATTGCTGTGGGGCCAGTTGGACCTGCAACAGGCAGGCCTGTGAATTTGAGGTTTATAGCCCCAGTTCGCAAATGCTAGCTAGATGTCGATGGAACACAAGTGACAGGAGGCTGAGAAAGCGTTTGGGCCTGCATTGCGGAAGCTTCACATGAGGGATCACATCAGTCAAACTCTCAGCTAAGGAAGCCTGAACCAATTTAAGGGAGCTGATAACCTAGGGAAGGGGACAACCCAGAGCGCCCACCTGCAGGCCACAGACCTCCTAAGGATTCCACACGTAGGGCTCTACCTCAATATAATTGGTTTTCTAGGTAATCCCATGCATTTTATTTTATGTCATTTAGAAATAATATTCAGAGAAGAGACCCACTGGCTTTACCAGTCTTTCCAAGTATTCCATGGCCCCCAGTCCCCAGTCTCCGAGGATAAGAACTCAGGGCCCCTCTCTCCTTTCTCCTTCATTTTTCCTATCTTCTTTCTCACATTTTCTAGTAGGTCAATTGCAAGACGGAAAAGCCCACTGATACTAATACTGAGCCCTCACACTTTTGATATGTTTATTTAAACACTTTCAAACTCTTCCTTCCTTTGCGATACTATGCTATTTTCTTGCTGCTTTTCTCCCCCGTCCCCACCATCTTCCTCTCTCACTCCTTGCTCTCTGCTTTTTTCTCTCTCTCTCATCTCTTCTCCCCGCTTCCTTACATCCCTGATATGAAATGACCTTACACTTTTAAATCCTAAAAATAAATTAAAATAAAATAATAAAAACTTACAAACCTACCAGGAAAAGAATAGGGACAGACCAAGGAGATGGCCTCATTCTTATTTGCTAGTGAGGAAGAGATCCTTTCTGTGGTTGATTTTATCCCAGTTCCCTCCAGAAGGGATTGGGGCAAATAGAAACATTTCAACATACGAAACCTATGTCTCGGGCATAAAACAGCAGGACGGAGGGTGGGGAGCCATCCTGCTGTGCTCGCATAGACCTTGCTCAGCTGTTGAAATCAGCATTTGCATTTGGCTCTAATCCAAAAAGCTCCTTCATCACCTTCAGAGACTATCTCAGAATCTCATAATAATTTAAGTGAGTATTTTTGTCAAACTGAAAAAGCTCGGCATGTTCTGTCCTTTAATAGTCTTTTCTCAGAAAAGGTAAGCTGCTTAACAAATCTCAGTGGTAAAGGATGGAGTCAATCAAGAGGAAGGAGGTTTATTTAATAGTCATTTGACTTAATTAGTCTTCAAAATATTTTCCTGGAGAAGAATTGGACAATGCAAGTCTCTTTCCTTGAACGCTGATAAGGCTTCAGTACTCCAGTACTAGTGGGGTTATCACAGGAAGCCTCCAGCTTCCACTTCTTACGTAGTTTGGCCTTTTGAAATGTCTGTCAGAGGGACCCACAAAGGCCCCTTGGATGTTTTCAGAAATTACTAGGAATAAAAACTCCATTGGGATTCCCAAATATGTGTTGGTTCTACAGCAGACACAGTTCCTTAGCCCTAATATTCATTCTCCCTTCCTTTGGTTAGTGTAGAGTCACCAAGGTGCAGCTGGGCACTCGACTACTCAGCTAAAGACATTTCCATCTCTTTGGCAGTGCAGTATGGCCATGAAACGAACCAATCCTTGGCCTATGACATGTGAGCAAAAGGGATGCATGTACCTTCTGCATCATTTCTTCAAGAAAAGGATGTTCACCATCACTATCACTTTGGAAACAGGTGGAAGCAGCCATCTTAGACTAGGAGGTGGCATCACCTGCTGAGAATGGCAGAGTGACACACAAGCAGAAACGCAGCTCTCCTGTGAGGTATAAAATGCCTGGATCCCCGTACCAGGCTGAAACCATCGACCAATAGCTAAGAGAAATAAGGTTTGGTAAAGACACCACTAATTTGGCCTTAGCCGCAGCAGCTAGATCTGGATCCTAGCCCGTGGCGGTCCCAGCCACACTTATTCCTCCTCCTACTTACTCTAACCCCCGTGTAGGCTCCATTTCATTTTGCTGTCATGCGCCATTGCCAAAGCTTCCTGTCACTCACCCTTCCTGCAGCGCTGACCTTCCTCATCCTCTCCTCCCACCTCATTCTCAGTCATCCACCACAGCTTGCCTCTTGATAATCCATAATCCCCAACTTCTGACAAGAATCCAGAGAAATAAAACAAAAGCTGACAATATTCACGTAGCCTGTGCCCGTGTCTCTTCTAAACCGATTACATAGTAACGTAATGTTTAAAGTCATTTTAACCTTTCAATGACTCTTTGAAAAAAGTGGTTTTATTCCCTCCATTTTATTATTTATTTACTTATATTTATTTATTTTAAATAGACTTTTTTAATTTTTTCTTTTTTTGCAGTTTTTGGCCTGGGCTGGGTTTGAACTGACAAACTCCAGCATCAGGGGCTGACACCCTATCCCTTTGAGCCACAGGCACCACCCTATTTTTTTTTTTTTTTTTTTACTTTTCTTTTTTTTTGAGACAGAGCCTCAAGCTATTGCCCTGGGTAGAGTGCCATGGCATCACAGCTCACAGAAACCTCCAATTCCTGGGCTCAAGTGATTCTCCTGCCTTCACCTCTCAAGTAGCTGGGACTACAGGCGCCTGCCACAACACCCAGCTATTTTTTGTTGCAGCTGTCATTGTTGTTTGGCGGGTCCAGGCTGGATTCGAACCCACCAGCTCAGGTGTATGTGGCTGGCGCCTTAGCCGCTTTAGCCACAGGCGCTGAGCCTATTTTTATTTTTTTTGAGACAGAGTTTCCCTTTGTGGCCCTCGGTAGAGTGCTGTGGCATCACAGTAACCTCAAACTCTTGGGCTTAAGCGATTCTCTTGCCTCAGCCTCCCAAGTAGCTGGGACTACAGGTGCCCGCCAAGACGCCCAGCCATTTATAGAGACGAGGTCTCACTCTTGCTCAGGCTGGTCTCAAACCCATGAGCTCAGATTATCCAACCGCCTTGGCCTCCCAGAGTGCTAGGATTACAGGTGTGAGCCACCGTGCTCAGCCCTCTATTCCCTCCATTTTAAAGATGGAATAATCTGAGGCACAGAGAAACGAGGAGATGGTCTCATCCCCACTAATTCTGACAGGGAGCCTGAGCCCTGAAATCTTGAGGAGAGATGAGGAAGGACAGAGAAGTCCTTGAGGTCACTGAAAAGTATAAGGACAGCCTCTCTATGATGGGGGACAGAGGCTGTTGGTCATCTTCCCGTGACCCCCAGAAGCCCACCTGAGAAGAATATTATCTTCCTGTCCAAGTCCCCCCAGGCCAGGAGCGGAGGGTGAGGGAGCAGAGCCCGGCCAGGTGCCCTTCTCCTTGTTGTTCTGGGCTGTTGAGCTTTTAAATTGAAAGGGTTCCCAGACTGACTTTCCCAGACATGTAATTCCATTTACTCCCTACTCTCTCTTACCATTAACTTCTACGAGTAGGCCTGTTAGTCATTGCCTAAGGGTTCAGTGGCTCACACCTATCATCCTAATACTCTGAGATGCCAAAGTGAGAGGATCACTTGAGCTCAGGAGTTTGAGACCAGCCTGAGCAAGAGCAAGACCCCATCTCTACTAAAAAGAGAAAAACTAGCCAAGTGTCATAGTGGTCACCTGTAGTCCTGGCTTCTTGGGAGGCTGAAGCAAGAGGATCTCTTGTGCCCAAGAGTTTGAAGTTGCTGTGAGCTATAATGGATGACTCTGTAGCACTAACCCCCAGGACTATAGAGTGAGACTTTGTCTCCAAAAAACAAACAAAAACAAAAACACAACAACAAATCCTCCAATTCCTGCCTTTGCACCCTCATCATTTTATCTATTTTTTGGTTATGCTTTGTGTTTAAAATTAGAACCACATTAACAGCAGAGGCCAGTTTACCAAAGTCAGACCCCCAGAGAACTCTATGAGGAGTAATTGGACCTCTCCTCTCAGCCTGAAGAAAGCTGTGTTTCTCTTCCCTACCCCACACACTGACCATCTGAAGACACTCAGTGTGGCCACAGACAACCAGTGGTTCTCAACCTTCCTAATGCCATGGCCCTTTAATACAGTTTCTGTGGGTTACAACTCACAGGCTGAGAACCGCTAAACCCAAAGGTGCCTGTAGTGCAGTGGTTATGGTGCCAGCCACATACGCCGAGGCTGGCAGGTTCAAACCCGGCCCAGGCCAGCTAAAACAACAATGACAACTGCAATAAAAAATAGCCAGGCATCATGGCGGGCCCCTGTAGTCCCAGCTACTTGGGAAGCTGAGGCAAGAGAATCGCTTCCACCCAAGAATATGAGGTTGCTGTGAGCTGTGATGCCACAGCACTCTACTGAGAGCAGCATAGTGAGACTTTGTCTCAAAAAATAAAAAATAAAATACAATGGGAAATTCTCCCTTATCATGTCACTCTTTCTGTTCCTGGCTCCCTTCCCCAGTTTCATCAAGGGATGGTGTGTGAGTGCATGTTAATCGAGTTGTAATTCCTCCTCCTGTAAAAGTGGGTAGTTGTTTATTCACAGGAGAATCTCATGCTTCCAACTAGGGGTACCATGGATAATTCTCCCTTTAAACTGGCATATAGACAGTGTTCTCTGTTAGCTGTACCATTGTTGTTCTGCCAAAAGGATGAAAGGGCTACATGGTTATGGCTGACCGGTTTTCAGCATCTACTCCACCTTCCCAACTATTATTTCTTGTACATTTCATAAAGGCCCATAAACCAGACTCTGTGTTTCTCAGACTCCCTTGCAGCTAGTGTTCTAGATGAGAATCTGTTTATGCTAATTAGATGCATATGATGCAAGTGATGCAAAGGCCCTCTTCCAGTAGCTTTAGCTACTTAGTGTCTACTGGATATACAAGCAACTCAGCTTGTCCTATCTCTGGGTCCTGCCCAGAGCCAGCCCTGGAGCCAGCAGCAAGCATGGTCATGCAGATATTGTGTTTTTCAATAGCAGTTTCCACTGCTCTGTCATCACCCTGTAGGCATGAGGAAGCAATGACTGTGGTGGTGGTAATAGATTCCTGATCCCTGAATCTAGCTATGGTCACAGCCACATGAATTTTTTAATTCACCAGCTTCATATATACCTGTAGGTGGCAGCTCCCCTGTTGGGCCAATTCTGGGGTGTTGTTCTGGGAGCCATTCCAGGAGGCACAGTCTACAGCCTCCTGTTTCAGCCCTGATGAAAATTTTTAGGCACTTAATTCCTGAGATTAAAGAGTATTTTTTTTGTTGTTGCTTAAAATGGGTAAAAGGATTTTTGTAGAAAGCAACTAAACTCTTTTGAAATTGGGAGCTTTGGAAGAAAAAAAAAAAAAAAGCTGAGAGCCTTGGAGAAAAATTCTAGCATTTAGCTGTGGAGACAGTACAGTTATAATACTGTTCTTGCTGCAATGCTCAGAAAAAGCTAGAAAGGTCTTTTATGCCTGTATTTATTCCAATTTGGTCAGATGGCTTAGATTTAAAACTTGCCCTAGGAAAGTTTCATTCATTCAACCAGCCAGCAAAGCTTTATTTTGTGCCAGGGACTATACCAGGCACTGGGGTCAAATGACGAATAAACCACGATCCTTGATCTCCAGGTGCTTGGGGCAAACATCCAAAGTAAAATTAAAGGTAGTTTGGAAGAAGCATTTTAATCAAAGTCTGGGAATAAAACCAAGCTTAAATTAAATTGTGATTGATGACAGCTAAAATGGCCCAATTCTGAATAGTTGTTTCCCCCAAATCTTTTTTGGAACTGATATTAGTCAGTAGATAAATATCCTTGCCTATGTATTTTATTGAAAAGCTAGCTTCATGAGCAAATGGAGGGTTTGTTTCATATGTGTTAGCAATGAATTATACTTTTCATTTTTGAAATGACTAGAAATTTTAGCATTCTAAGCTGGATCTTAGGTACAACACACATACTGTAATTCGGAGTGTGATATCAAGACATCTATCACCAGATGGGTGCAAAGCATTCCAATTCTGGGAAAAATACAGCACCCCCGAAAAGCTGAATTTATAAAACTAAACTGTTAAAGATACAACGGAGTACCCGGCTATTGCTGTGTCTATGTACAAAGGTTTTTGATAATAATGGCCAATTAAATCAACTGTTTACCTTAAGATATACAAACACAACTCTGCTTCATTTTCTTCCACAACCTTTGTTTCTATCAACCTTTTCTATTTTGTTCACTGCTGAGTCTGCAGCAACTGAAATAGACCCTAGCACATAACTGGGCTCAATGAATATTGTTTTAATGTTGAATTCATTTTTTATTTTTATTTTTCATCTTTTTTATTTTAGATTAACGTGAGGGTACAAACAACTAGGTTACAGTGTTTGAATTTGTTAGGTAGAATCCCTCTTGTAGTTGTGTCCCACATTCAAGAGATGTGCCGTACACTACCTTGTGCCCTTTAAGTGGGAGCACACCAATCTTCCTTCCCTCTCCCTCACTCTTTCGCCCAACTTGAACCAAATTAAGTTTTTCTCCTATGTGGGTATGTATTAGAATGTCTCTGGCTTCATATTAATATTGAGTCCATTGGATATTTGCTTTTCCATTGTTGGGATACTTTACTAAGAAAAATGTGTTTCAACTCCATCTAGGTTAATATAAAAGATGTAAAATCTCTATTTTTTTGTTTTTGTTTTTTTGAGAAACTCAAGAGTCTTATTATGTCACACTTGGTAGAGCGCCGTGGCGTCACAGCTTACAGAAACCTCAAATTCATGGGTTTAAGTGATTTTCTTGCCTCAGCCTCCCACATACCTAGGAGTATAGGCACCCACCACAGCACCCAGCTATTTATGTTGTTGTTGTTGTGGTTATTCCATCTTTTCTTGCAGTTGAATATGGTATACATATACCACAGTTTGTTAATCCATTCCTGAATTGATGGGCATTTAGGTTGTTTCCACATCTTGGTGATTGTAAATTGAGCTGCAATATACAATCTAAGGCAAATGTCCTTATGGTAGAATGACTTTTTTTTCCTCGGGGAGATAGATGCCTAGCAATGGGATTGTGGGATCAAATTGAAGATCTACTTTGAGTTCTTTGAGGATTCTCCATACTTCTTTCCACAGAGGCTATGTTAGTTTGCAGTCCCACCAGCAGTATAAAAGTGTTCCCTTCTCTCCACAACCATGCCAGGATCTGCAACTTTTAGACTTTGTGATGTGGGCTATTCTCACTGGGGTTAGGTGAGGGTGAATAGCTGGGGCTATTCTCAGGGTGGTTTTGGTTTGCATTTCTCTGATGTTTAGGGACAAAGCTCATTTTTCCATATGTTTGTTAGCCATTCATCTGTTTTCCTCAGAGAAGGTTCTATTCATGTCTCTTGCTCAATGATGGATGGGATTGTTTGCTCTTTTTATGTTGATTAATTTGAGCTCTCTGTAGATTCTGGATGTCAACTTTTGTCAGATTGATACCCTGTAAATATCTTTTCCTATTCTGAAGGTCGTTTTTTTGTTTTGGTTGTTGTTTCCTTAGCTGTACAGAAGCTATTTATTTATTTAGTTTTTGAGACAGCATCTCACTATGGCACCCTTGGCAGAGTACCCTAGCATCACAGCTCACAGCAACTTCAAACTCTTGGACTTAAGCAATTATCTTGTCTCAGCCTCCCAAGTAGCTGGGACTACAGGCACCTGCCACACAGTCCAGCAATTTTTTTTTTCAGTTGTTACTGTTGTTTAGCAGGCGCGGGCTGGGTTCAAACCTGCCACCCTCAGTGTATGTGGTCAGCACTCTACCCACTGAGCTACAGGTGTGGCCCTGCAGAAACTTTTTAGCTTAATTAAGTCTCATTTGTTTATTTTTGTTGTTGTGATTGCCACTGAAGTCTTCTTCATAAAATCTCTCCCCAGGCTGACATCAAGTGTGACATCCACACTTTCCCCATACTTTTTATTATTTCATGTCTTAGATTTAAATCTATTATCATCTTGAGACAATTTTTGTAAGTGGTGAAAGGTGTGAGTCCAGTTTTAGTCTTTTGCATCTGACTATCTGGTTCTCCCAGCACCATTTGTTGAATGGGGATTCTTTTTTCCAGTGTATGCTTTTGTATGGTTTATCAAAGATCAGACAGCAATAAGAAACTGGTTTTATCTCTTGGTTTTCTACTTGGTTCTGTATATCTATGTCTCTATTTTTGTACCAGGCTGTTTTGATCACTATGGACTTGTAATATAACCTGAAGTCTAGAAGAGTGATGCCTCCGGCTTTGTTTTTATTAATAAGAATTGCCTTGGCTATATGGGTTTTTTTCTGGTTCTATAAAAAATGAAGAATTAATTTTTCCAGTTCTTCAAAGTATGATGTTGGTATTTTAATGGGAATTGCATTGAATCTGTAGATTGCTTTGGGTAGTATTGACATTTTAACAATGATGATTCTTCCCAGCCAAGAACATAGTATGTTCTTCCATTTGTTAATATCTTCTACTATTTATTTTTTGAGGGTGTCATAATTCTCTTTGTAGAGATCCTTCACCTCTTTTGTTAGGTATATTCCTAAGTATTTCATGTTTTTTGAAGCTACTGTGAAGGGAATTGTGTTCTTGATTTGCTTCTCAACTTGGCTGTTGTTGGCATATACAAAAGCTAGTGATTTGTAGACATTGATTTTATACTCTGAGACATTATTGCATTTCTTGATCACTCTTAGGAGTCTTGTGGTTGAGTATCCAGGGTTTTCTAAGTATAAGATCATATCATTGGCAAAGAGTGAGAGTCTGACCTCCTCTGCCACCATTTGGATTCCCTCAATATCCTTCTCTTGCCGGATAGCTTTGGCTAGAACTTTCAGAACCATGTTGAATAGTAGAGATGATAGAGACTATCCTTATCTGTTTCTAGTTCTAAGTGGAAAAGCTTTCACAGTTTTAGTCAATTCAGTATAATATTAGCTTTGGGTTTGTCATAGATGGCTTCAATAAGTTTAAGAAATGTGCCACCTATGCCTATTTTCTTAAGTGTTCTTGTTAGAAGGCATGCTGGATTTTGTCAAATGCCTTTTCTGCATCTATTAAGAGAATCATATGGTCTTTGTTTTTCTTTCTATTGATATGAGAATTACATTTATGGATTTGCATATGTTAAACCAACCTTGCATCCCTGGGATGAAGCCTACTTGATTGTGATGTACATTTTTTTTAATATGTAGTGTAATCTATTAGTTAAGATTTTACTGTTTTTATATCAATATTTATTAGTGAAATTGGTCTCTGGTTCTCCTTTTTAGTTGAGTCCTTTCCTGGTTTTGGTATCAGGGTGAAATTTGCTTCATAGAATGTGTTGTGGGAGGTTCTTTCCTTCTCAATGTTTTGGAATAGGTTCTACAGCATAGGTACAAGCTCTTCTTTGAAGGTTTGATAGAATTGTGGTGTGAAGCCATCTGGTCCAGGACTTTCTTTTGTTGTTAAAATCCTTTTTATTGTTTTTTTCAATTTCAGTACTTGATATTGGTCTGTTCAAAAGATCTATTTCTTCTAGGTTAAGTCTAGGGATATGGTATGATTACAGATATTGGTCCATCTTCTCCATACTTTCGAATTTCTGAGTGTAGAGTTGCTTGTAGTAGTCAGAAGTTATCTCTTGTATCTCTGTGGTATCTGTTGTTTTCTCCCCTTTTTCATTTCTGATTGAGGTTATTAGAGATTTTACTTTTCTTTTTCTAGGTAATCTGACCAAAGGCTTCTTGATTTTATTAATCTTTTTGAAGAACCAACTTTTTGTTTCATTAATTTTCTGAATGATTCCTTTGTTTTCATTTTATTTATTTCTGATTTGATTTTGGTTATTTGTTTTCTTCTTTTAGGTTTGGGATTGGATTGCTCATTCTTTTCCATTTCTTTAAGATGATTCATTAGGTTGCTGATGTGCTCTCTTTCTGTTTTTTGGATGTAGGTGTCTAATGCGATAAATTTCCCTCTTAGGACTGCTTTTTCAGTATCCCACAGGTTTTGGTAGCTTGTGTCTTCATTATTGTTTTGTTCAAGGAATTTAATAATTTCCTCCTTTATCTCTTTCTTGACCTAATTGTCATTCAGCATAAGGTTGTTTAGTTTCCATGCCTTTTTGTGGAGATGAAAATTTTTGTTGGAGTTGAGTTCGACCTTTATTACTTTGTGGTCTGAGAAGATACAAGGTATAATTTCTATTCTTTTATTTTTGTTGAGGTTTGATTTGTGTCCTAGGATATGATCTATTTTGGAGTATGTTCCATGGGCTAATGAGAAGAACGTATTTTCATTTTAGCTTTGGGGTGGTGTGTTCTGTATATGTCTATTAAGCTGAGTTGTTCTAGGGTTGCATTTAAGTCCCTTGTATCTTTGTTTAGTTTCTTTTTAGATAATCTGTTCAGTTCTGTCAGAGGGGTGTTAAAGCCCCCAGCTGTTGTGGTGTTAATAGGCTATCATATTGTTCAGAAATCTGAAACACCTAAGCATTTAAGTCAGGAGCAAAAATATTTAGAATTGAAATTTCATCTTATTGTGTTGTTCTTTTGACCAGTGTGAAGTGACCTAAATTCATTTTTTAAAAGATCTTCTGGCTACTGCTTGAAGGATAAGCTTTGGAACAAAGATGGCAAACAAGATGGCTACAATAATCCAGGTGAGAGAGGTGGTGGCTTGGATTAGGGTTGTTGGTGGAGGTGATAAGAAATAGTTGCATTTGGAGTCACTCTAGAATGGAAGCCTGCCAGGACTTGCCAACAGATTGGCTGTGGAGTATGAAGAGAAGTATTGCCAGAGTAATAAGAGAAATCATGATCCACTGATGGGAACTCCAGGCCCTAGACAGCCCAGGTGGCAGCCCAGGCATGTGTGTGCTTAGTCTGATCAAGAGAGAGAAAGGAGGCCAGTGAGTGAGCAAAGGTAGCAGGTGAGGTCAGTGAGGTGGTTGGCACCAGATTCTGGGGATCTTGTCAGGTGAGGTGAAGACTTTGGACATGGTACTGAGGGATGAGAAGCTCTTGGAGAACTTCGTGCAGTCTTCTAACATGATCTCATTTTCATTTTATAAAGATCATGAAGGCTGCTTATGTGGAAATCAACCATACCAAGCAAGAAACAGAAACCTAGAAAGTGGCTAGAGCTATTCACAATAGGAAACCAGGAGCGAGACAGTGGTGTCTTGAACCTGGTTAGTGGCTGGGGCATGGTTATGACAGATCAGATCATGTTTCTCCTTCTTAAACAGACCATACTCATTCCCTCTTTCTGGGTTTTTCCGTTGGTTTTCCTACTGCCTAGACTGCACTTGACTCACTATTTCACTTTATGAAGGTCTTTGGCCAAATATTAGGAATATTCCCATTGACATACAACTTGCAATGAGAGTATTAGTAGTTTGATACTTATGTATATAAGCAATCTCTTGCATCTAGATATAGGTCTAAATGAAAAAGATTATTTATTTTAGGTAACTTATGCCTGATTCATCTGACTCTCACATGGAGATCTTTACATAAATGGTTTATAAAAATACTCTCACTTTATTTTAAAATGTAGTCTTTTTCCCACACATTTCTTTTTTTATGGTCAGACCCTAATACCATTTTCTACCCACCTTAATACCTCTAACATAAAGTGTATTTTCTCATCTTTTAATATTTGTTAAAGTAATTCTATGTAGAATGCATAGTTATACATATACTGGAGGGAGTGCTATTCATTGTTTTATGAATGTGGGATCATTTATACACACCATCTAACTTCTCTTGCTCAACAACGCCTCATGGAAATTCCTCCCACCTACCTGGCATAGCTCTGTTTTTTCACATTTGTTGGTTTCTAGTATTCCATGGTGTGGATGTGTAGTAATATAACACAGATTTATATCTGTTTTCTGGATTTTGCTCCTTTGAACTATGTTATAATACTGATCATTGAAATGTACAGTTTCAGAGCAGGAGGGGAAGTTGGATATTCTTTAATTCAATCCCACAGTTTTAGGGTTAAGACGAATGAGGATTAGAAAGGTAAAGTGATGTGCTCAAGGGCACATAGCATTTTGTCTAGTGCTTTGCAAAATTTGAAAAGCCACTATTTCATATGCTATTCACAAGCAAAGCAAGTATTATTAGGTCAACCTTAAAGGTGAACTGAAGCCAAAGAGACTAATTGCTTTAATTTTATAGCTAGTGGGGATTAAAGCCAGGGCTTACAGCCAGGACTTCTGATTCCCGATTCTCAGTAGCTTCTTCCACTCCAAGGCTTATTGACACCATTAATACAGATCTTTTAGAAACATTAGAAACATTAACTGTACACCTTGCCTTGAAAAAGTTGCTTCAAATGAATGACAAAATTCATTTTGCCTCTAATTCACAACATACTTCATTACCTATCCTGGTGAATCACCATTGACTTTGTTAAAAACAGTCTTTGGGGGCGGCACCTGTGGCTCATCTAGTAGGGTGCCAGCCCCACATGCTGAAGGTGGTGGGTGCAAACCTGGCCTTGGCCGAACTGCCAAACAGAAAAATAGCTGGGTGTTGTGGCGGGCACCTGTAGTCCCAACTACTCGGGAGGCTGAGGCAAGAGAATGCCTAAGCCCAGGAGCTGGAGGTTGCTGTGAGCTGTGAAGCCACAGCATTCTACCGAGGGCAATAAAGTGAGACTGTCTCTACAAACAAACAAACAAACAAACAAAAAAGTCTTTGGAATCAGACAGACTTAACCTTCAGGTCTGTCTCCGCCACCACTCTGTGGCCTTCAGCAGATTACTCAGCATTGCTAGAACCCAGTTTCCTAATCTATAAACAAGGGACATAACTGCACTGCACCTACTATATCATATATTGTTAAGATTAGATGCTATAGGCATAAGAACAGATAGAACAGTGTCTGGCATATAGTAAACTCTCAATAAAGATTATCTATTAGAGTAAAACCTCTGTAAGTTGACTACTTAAGGGACTGTGACAAACTGGGCAACATATGAACGTAGTCTGAGGAACTAGGCCTACTGAACTGGTACATACATGTGGTGCAGGTTCAGTCAGTGAAAATTAGGTCAACTTAAGAAGGTGGTCAATGAAGGGAGATGGTCAACTATGCAGGTTCTACTGTATTTTGGATATTACGATTCTTTGGTCTCACCCAACTAAAGCGGAAGATATCTTTTCTTCACTGTTCCTTGGGATAAGGAAAGCCTTTTTCATTCACTGGTCTTATTACGCCTGCCCAGATGTTCTCATCTCTGATTATATGCACAAAGAATCTAGGTCTACAAGTGGACAGGTAGACACTAAGGAACAGGCGTGGAAGTAGAGAGCTAAGTCACCATTTTAGGTCAAATACAGTTAGACGTCCTTGCTCATTACCTTGTTTCTTCGTAGGTGTAGGGTTAAGAGGGAAGAAGACCTTGAAAGAGTTTTTCTCTTTTTGCAGTGTATACTAGCAAAAAGCAGAAGAGAATCTGTTCCTAAAAAGGGCAGAGTAGGAACATTCAGACCCTCCTGAGCATACTTGCCTGTGTGAGACATGGAGAATGCAGACATTTTTCAGCAACAGAGCATAACTGTCAATGGATGTGTTACAGCTATTTTAGTGCCTTCTCCCCTCCTAAAGAAAAGCCATTTTCAAGCCAGTTGCTTGCAATGCATCAAGTGATAAAATACAGATAACAAATTGTGCGTTTGTTTGGCTTCATGCTTGTTACACCCCCAGTTCTGGAAAGCATTGCACTTAGCCCCTTAATAATCCCTCTCCAGAGATCAATTACCAGGATTTATCTGGTTCCTGGAGCATAAAAGTGTTTTGTTGTTTTTACTTTTGCTCCAAGTGAAGCGTGAGGAGGGTAGGCCAGGTTTAAAGGGACTGTCCCAGGCAAAAATGTGAAGTTGGGATCACTGGCCCTGCCTTACTGGCTACCACGTCCTTGTGAACAGGAAAGGAGGGCACATTTGGAAGCCCCTCCCTGAGGAATGGCCTGTCCAGATGTTCTCATCTCTGATTATTTGCAAGTAGAATGTAAGCCTGCAGGTGCCTGGGAAGGTGGGTGCTACTCCAGGGAAGAGGCTGGAAAGCAGAGCTAAGTTACCATTTCAGACCGAATCGTTTTTCCTCTAGAGTTTCACTGTAATCCAAACCAGTTGCGCATTTGAGAAGTAGGTACCATGAAAAGGGGTAATGGAATTAGCTTTCATGTTTTTCCAGGACTCTAAACCATATTTCCTGTCACAACTGTACATTATTAATACAAGGCATCTGTTGGTGCAGAACTGCCTGAAAATGTGCACCCAAAACCTTACATCTGGTTTCGATAATTTATTTCTGACATTTGTAGTTGGCGAAGGGGGAGGATGGGAAAAGGGCGGGAATTAAACCAAGATGTTGCCTTTAACCCATCAGAAGCTCCTAGTTGGAGCCGAAAGCTGGAGTTCTTAACGTGGTTTCTGCATTAGGTAATATAATTATATTAATTTAGCAGCAAATAGCATGACTCCAGGCCTGGTGGGTGTGGGTGCCCGCTCGCTTTCATCCTGCTTTCTCTGGCTGCAGCAATTAGCTTCCTCTTGCGAAGGGGATTAGCAGGACCACCCCCCAGAGGCGGGGGTTGCGGGGGGCGGGGGCGGGGTGCTCTCTCGGAGCTGTCAGGTGTCGTTGGGCTTACCACGGCAACCCCCCCACTCCCCGCCCCTGCAATTAATTCTCTCTCGGGCTTTGCCAGCCCCTCACCGGTACAGAGACAAAGAGGCCTGTTCCCGAGGTGTCTGACCTCCCGCCCCTCGGCCGGCCCAGCCAGGGTTCCTCCAGCAGGAATCGCCCCGGGCGCTGGGAGCCGGACGGCGGGGGTCGGAGACCCGCCCCAGACTTTACACGATCAGATTTCAGCTAGACAAACGTGGAGACAGGGAAGAAAGAATGCGCGACTTCCGCGGACCGGAGCCACGCCAGGGCCCCGGGGAAATGGCGGGCTGGCCCGGGACCCCCGGCGCTTAGAGAGGCCCCGCGCCGCGCCGCGCCCCAGGCTCGGCCGGGCACAGGTGCCCAGAAGGGGGCGCCCTGACTCGACGGGTCGGGCAACCTGGCCTCCTGGCGCCAGGGCTGTGGTGCTGGCTGCCACCCGCTCCACCACCGACTCCCCGAAAGTGGCCCGGCTTCCTCCGAGACGTCATGGTCATCATCCGAGATGCTCTGTCGGAGGGACGTCCGCTAAAGCCGGCAGTCCCGGCGTACCCCGCCTAAGGCAGGGCAGCTCTCACAGTCTTCAACAGAACGTTTTGGACCAAAGGGGGCTTTCATGGCCTTTGAGGACTGTTTTTTTTTTTTTTTTTTTGTTTTCCAAGCAACAGATGTGTCTTTCTAGACTCAAACTTAGCAACGTGTCTGTTTAATTACTAAACCTTCAAAGATCACCACGTCCAACAGCCTCCTCCTTTTATAGACTAAGGACCTGAAAACCAGAAAGATTTTGTCTACTGCTCAAGGTCACACAGCTTAAGTTCCCTGGGCAGCTGGGACTAGAGGGTCCAAGTATACTGACTCCCAGCCCGTTGCTTTCCGCAGCTATGATATGAGAAAAATCAGTTTGGCTGGTGGGGGAGGGGACATCCAGGCCTGGCCTGGCCAGCCTGCAAGGAGGCTAAGCTCAGGGTTGACATTTTCCTGGAGCCAGGCCACCAGCGGTCAGGCCATATGTGAATATTAAAGAATTGAGTGCTGTGTACTTTAGCCTGGCCCCCTGCCCCAGCCTCAACTTCCTTTTGGAGTCCCTACTGACTTCTGGGTGTCTACCATGGGCCCTGCTGGAAAAATTTCAGCTCCATCTCAGAATAAAAGGAATGAAAACCTAGGGAAAGGAGCCAAGGAGGAAAGCCACAAACACGCATCTGGCCGAGGCAGACGGAGCAGCTCCAAGAGTCTGCAGAGATGCATCGTGCCTGCTGTTTGCAGATGTGGAGCTGCGGGAGGCTGGGTGTCTCCCTGGTCCTGCTTCTGAGCAACAGGAGAGGCGGAGAGAGAGGGCACATCTTCCACACTGAACCTTTCCTCTCTGCTATCTTCCCAAGTTCTACAGGTTTCTACAGACCACCGGGAAGAGCAAGAACTACGGAGTCAGTCATGGCTGGAATTCTAACTCCACAGCCCATTAGTTGAGGCCTTGAGCAAGTCACTCCACCGCTCAGAGTCTCAGTTTCTTTACCTGTTCCCTGAGGGCAACAGTAGGACCATTATGAGAGCTCTATAAGGCACTTATTAGAGGTCTTGCACCAGGGGCCTCACTGTGACTTTTGTGGGTCCTAAACATTTTCACCATTGTGGCCATGAGCCTCTCCATCAAAAACAAACAAGGGTGGCGCCTGTGGTTCAGTGGGTAGGGCACCAGCCCCATATACCAAGGGTGGCAGGTTCAAACCTGGCGCTGGCCAAACTGCAAAAAAAAAAAAAAAATAGCTGGGTGTTTGTGGCGAGCACCTGTGGTCCCAGCTACTTGGGAGGCTGAGGCAAGAAAATTGCCTAAGCCCAGGAGTTGGAGGTTGCTGTGATCTGTGATGCCACAACACTCTACTGAGGGCGACAAAGTGAGACTCTGTCTCTAAAAAAAAAAAAAGAAAAACAAAAACAAATTAAAAATATATAGTTTATGACTGCATTGCTATAAAGATGAACACATTAATACTCATGTTATGTATTAAAGCATTTTGATCTTTTAAAAATTTCAAAAAAAATTCATTTTTTTTCTCTTTCTACAAGGGAAAAAATTCAAACATTTTCAATGCCCCCCTCCCAATGTCCTATAGGCCCTTGGCACTGTGCTTAATGGATAAGTCAACGCTGATTGTGTCCCAGCACAAGCAGAGACACAGGGGCATGCCTAGTGTGTGTGAGGGATCTCAGGAAAGACTGTTTAACAGCGGTTCTCAACCTGTGGGTCGCAGCCCTCAGGAACTATATTAAAGGGCCATGCATTAGGAAGGCTGAGAACCACTGGTTTAGAGGAAAGTGTAGTGAGTGAGGGTGGGGGGAAGGAGAGTAATAGCTTTTGCAAACTCAGCAGCTCCCCCACCTTATCCTCTCTCCAGCACATGGGAGTTGCTCCTGTGACCTTCCCTGCAGGCTCTGTCAAGGCCTGGCAGGCCCCTTTCCTCCATCCCTCTTCCTAGATAGGCATCTGTCCCGCCTACGTTCTGCTGCCTCCAGTGGAGATCCCAGGGTGGGGGAGGGAAGGACGACTCAGCCAGTCTCCCTCACAGCTTCCTGGGACCCACATGTGGACTATCTGGCCAAGCCCTCCCCAGCCCCTCGCCTCCTCAGGGGCAGGCCTCAGCCTCAGAGAGCCTCAGGAAGAAAGTGGACCTGAGAGGAAAAGTAGCCCTCTCACATACTAGCTTTCCCCTTGTCTGAGATCACAAGGCTAGATCACGCAGTCCCTGGGGGCTCACAGCCCTTAGGATTCGCTCCAAGCTACCAGGCAACTGGCAGGGACTAAACAGCTTATGTTTCCAAAGTGGGAGTGGCTGGTGTTTATCAAACTGATGTGTGGGCTCCAGCCGGCTTCTCCCTCTCCAGACAGTGGCTGAGGCCTGTCCTGAGCTCTGGGGAAGCAGGAAGTCCCTGGCTGGGCTGGGGCTTGCTGGCTTTGTGGGAGCACTGGCAAGATCTAAGGGAAGCATTCCTCACAAATGTCTCCTTCGGAGGCTGCCGGATTCCTTAACAGCTAATTAGTGAGCAGTCAGCTACTGTGATGGGAGCTGACCTAGGCTTTCCTCCACTCTTCCCTCCGGTTGGGTCAAGGCCGCTGGAGAAACCAGGGGCGCTTTCCTATGGCCATATTTCCTCCCCATGTCAGCACCTTCTTCAGGAATCATCTCTTCAGCTTAAGCCCTTTCTCAGAAACCAGCTTTCCCCTGACAAGCTTGCAGCTCAAAAGGAATCGGCTCCTCTTACTGTTAAAATCAGGCGCATCTGGAAGCAGTAAACTTTTCAACAGGCTGAGGGGGAAGAAGAGACGTCTTGTAGGGGATGGATTCACCTCTGGGACTAATTATTCTTTATACTTCACCCGTCACACTTATACCATCTTCGTCAGAGCAAAGAGACAATAAATGATCTCATTAAATCCCCGAAAGATGCTGCTCCCCTTCGAGAAGCACCTCCTCTCAATACCCTGTTCTCTGACAAGGGCCACATCAGTGCAGCTGGAACTGGGACTCAGGGACAGGTGGGGCAGCAGCTCTGCCCATCGCTTTTTGTCGTTGTACAGTGCCTACGCTTTCTCTCACCGGGGATGTCCTTGTAAGTCTGACATCAAAGCCTTCTCTGTTTTCCCCAGAGGCAGGTGTTCTTGGGAGAGGCACAAAGGACAGGGAATGCTGGAGTGTGGGGTTAAAAAAAAGTCATCATGGAAACATTCGGAACCAGCTCTTCCTCTCTCTTCTTCCCTTTCTCAGAAACTCATCCTGGTGAAAAGATTCCAGAGAGGACACTGAGTCAGAATCTCCCAGGGCTGGGTGAGTGCCCTGATCCCCCATCCCAAAACAGCCCTGTAATACAAGGGTTCAGGGCGTTTGTCACCCCCTTTCCAACCACATAATAGGGCAGCTCAGATAGGGCCACAGCATCTAAGATTAGGAGGACAACATAGAAAGGCCCCCGCACATACACCCCCCTTAGCCAAGGAGACGTGCGCAGAAGGAGAGATTCTCTACCTCTGCAGTCTCGTCAGATGTTGACCCGGGTGGCCCCAAAGGGTTGGAACTCTTTCTCCGGAAAGGTGCTGATGTCTTCCAAGTCATTGCTAATGAAAATGTGGCCGGCAACATTGACCTCACTTGGGTGCTCCTTAAAAAACAGAATTTCCTCACCCTCCCTCCATCCCGAGTATTTTAACAAGCCCTCCATCCCCATGATTTGTAGAATGCTACTCAACATAAAGCCCTAGACCAGTGGTTCTCAGTTTTGAATTGCTCGGAATCACCAGCAGGGCTTGTTAAAATGCTGTGTGCAGGACCTCACCCCAGAGTGATTCAGGTGGTCTGGCTGAGAATTTGCCTTTCTTTCTTTCTTTTTTAAATTAAATCATAGCTGTGTACATTAATGCAATCATGGTGCTGGTTTTATATACAATATGAAATATTTTCATCGAACTGGTTAACATAGCCTTCATGGCATTTTCTTTTCTTTTTTTTTTTTTTTTTGGTAGAGACAGAGTCTCACTTTATCGCCCTGGGTAGAGTGCCGTGGCGTCACACTGCTCACAGTAACCTCCAGCTCTTGGGCTTAAGCGATTCTCTTGCCTCAGCCTCCCTAGTAGCTGCTACAGGCGCCTGCCACAGCGCCCGGCTATTTGGCATTTTCTTAGTTATTGTATTCAGACATTTATATTTTGCATTTAATAAGTTTCTCCTGTACCTTTCTAAGATGGACTGTAGGTGTGGTCCCACCAATTACCCTCCTTCCACCCATCCTTCCCCCACCCCAACCATCCCGTGCTCCATTTCCCAAAATATTTTTCTATAATTGGGTTATAGCTTTCATATGAAAGCGATAAATTAGTTTCATAGTAGAACTGAGTACATTGGATACTTTTTCTTCCATTCTTGAGATACTTTGCTAAGAAGAATATGTTCCAGCTCCATCCATGTAAACATGAAAGAGGTAAAGTCTAAAAATAGACCTGCCATTCGATCCTTTAATTCCTCTACTAAGTATATATCCTGAAGACCAAAAGTCACATTATAACAAAGATATTTGTACCAGAATGTTTATTGCAGCTCAATTCATAATTGCTAAGTCATGGAAGAAGCCCAAGTGCCCATCCACCCACGAATGAATTTGCCTTTCTTGACAGTTCCCAGAGAGTGCAGGTGTTGC
>CAUYON010119391.1:0-17696 GCA_963573935.1 Arctocebus calabarensis
GTCCCAGCTATTTAGGTGGCTGTGGCAAGATAATCATAAGTCCAAGATTCTGTGGTTGCTGTTTGCTGTGATGCCACATCACTCTACCAAGGGTTACATAGTGAGATTCTGTCTCAAAAATGAAAAAAAAAAAAAAAAAAATATATATATATATATATATAAATAAAGTATTTCTTACGTAGTTTAAGATTACATAAGATATCTAATGATGAAAAAGTGATTAACACCATCTTTGTTAACTCACACAATCACAAAAATAAAATTTATCCTTTGGCTCTATGTTAATAGATAAATCCGAACTGTTTAAGACCCTCTGTTTTATCTCTGTAACTCTAAGCTTGTTAAAGACAGAATATGCTGATTACCTGAACCAACTAAGCATATGTCCAGCATGCCCACCGTGCCTGCAATTGTGACACCATGTAAACCAGTTGTTAAACTGAGCTAGCTTTTTGTCCTTGCTCAAATCCACTTTTTCGTCTGATTTGGATCCTCCTATGGAAAAAGAAAATAATCTTCAAAGATTAACATCACAATATTTTATTTTATAACATTTTACTTCTGGCACCCAGGCTAGAGTGCACTGGGGGTTTATCACAGCTCATTGCAACATCAAATTCCTGGGCTTAAGTAATCCTCCTGTCTTGGCCTCTTTTGTAGCTGGGACTATAGTGCCTGGCTGATTTTTTAAACAAAATTTGTTGACAGGGTCTTTCTATGTTGCTCAGGCTTATCTCAAACTCAGCCTCAAGCAATTCTCCATCTTGGCCTCCCGATCTGCTAAGATTATACACTGTGAACCAGTGTGCCCAGCTAATATTTTATTTAAAGATCCTTAAAAGGCATTTCTGAAACTATATTCAAAATATAAACCACATGTCACACTGAAATAGAAATTTTGGGTGCTGGAATCTAATTTAGATGGAACAAATGCTGAATGACAGGAGTTCCCCATCATTTTTAATAGCCATTACAAATAGAAAATTATTAATTTTCAAAACCCACAGAGAAACAATGTGAATTTAAAATTTTAGAGAAGGGTAGTGCCTGGGCTCAAAGGAGTAGGGCGCTGGCCCCATATGCCAGAGGTGGTGGGTTCAGGCCCAGCCCCGGCCAAAAACTGCAAAAAAAAAAAAAAAAATTTTTTTTTAGAGAAACTAAATCAGTAGTTTAAAATCTTTCTAAAAGGAAAATACCAAGCCCAGAGTTTCACCTCACATTGAAGGGGTAAGTAATCCCTGAAAAATGAATAGCTTTACCTTCTACATATATAGCAAGATATCTCATTTACAGTTGTAAAGCCAACAGGGATGTGCTCAATGTTTTCCTATGTTTGCTGTTTAAATAATGAAAAAGGCAAGTCCAAGAATACACTCAATTTAAATTCTGTAATTTAAAGAGAAATCTTTCAGTGTGAAGACGTCCTTCATAAATCAAAAATATACCTCATCTAAACAAATTCTTTCAAGGAACAGAAAAAGAGGAGAAATTTCCCAATGCATTTGAAGAGACTGGTATAACTTTGCTAATAAAATCAGACAAAGATGAGAAGAGAAAGAGATATTAGAGGCCAATCGCCTTCCTGAATAGACACAAAAATACTAAGTAAAATAGGAGCAAACAATATTGCAATACCATAATCCTAAGATTTATCAATTCTACTTTTAGGTCAAAAGTAGAATTTATCAATTCTACTTTTAGAGAAACTTTTGCACATGTCAAAAGTAGACATATACAAGAACATTCATAGCAACATTATTTAAACAGTAAAAATAGAACATAGCCAAAGTACTTGATAAAACAGGGCAAAAACTATGCTACAGTCATGAATGGAACACTAAATAAGTGAGAAACAAACTACAACTACATTCATCTGCATAACTGAAATTAAATATCTCAAAAATCCAACACTAAAAAAAAAAATGCAAGTGAAAGAATACACTCTTTATGACTCATTTATACTGAATTTAAAGCACAGGTAATACTAGATGTGTGATAAAATTCTACAAATAACAAGAAACTAACATGCAATGTAGGATGGTGTTTACCTCTGGGAAAGGAGGAGGAAGGAGGTGTGACTAAGCAGGGAGCAATGACCAAAAGTACTGGCATAGACAATGTCCAAGCAAGTATAGGCTTCACTCCTGTTTATCACAGATGATGCAAGTACTCTCTCCTATGCTATAGTTCACAAAATTTTAAAGAAAAATGCGGCTTGGTGCCTGTAGCACAGTGGTTACAGCACCAGCCACATATACCGAGGGTGGGGGGTTCAAACCCAGCCCACCTCAACTAAACAACTGCAACAAAAAAATAGCCAGGCGTTGTGGCAGGTGCCTGTAGTCCCAGCTATGTGGGAGGCTGGGGCAAGAGAATTGCTTAAGCCCAAGAGTTGGAGGTTGCTGTGAGTTATGACACCATGCCACAGGGACTCTACGGGGCAACATAGCGAAACTCTGTCTCGAGAAAAAAAAAAAAAAAGAAAAATGTGACATTATATAGGCATCTTCATATGTGTACATTTTCACTAACCTTTAGGTAACTCATGTTACCTATGTGCTCAAGAAATACTCATTTTATTAATCTTGGCTACCCTAATATGTTTTCTTCTAAAACAATAAATCAAATTAAAATATTTTAACGTATCATATAATTACAAATTAGACTAGAAAACAGAGTAAGTAAAAATATGAAGTCTAATTAAGTAAAAACATAAAGTAAAGAATGAAGGCTAATGAAATGTGAGTAAAAATGAAGTCTAATTAGGCAATGGCTATCTTTAAAGACATGTTACATGTGCAAAATTTCACCTGGACCACTGTTGGTCACACTTTGATGATCACAGGAATAGTTTTTAAAAATATCCATCAGTCTTTTTTCATGATATACGGTGAAAGGATATGTAAGTAATTCAAGGATTTAAAATGTAAATATAATAAAATCATTCTTAAAAACTTCACCAATGGGCTCAGCACCTGTGGCTCAAGCGGCTAAAGTGCCAGCCACATACACCTGAGCTGGCGGGTTCAAATCCATCCCCGGCCCACCAAGCAACAATGACAGCTACAACCAAAAAATAGCCGGGGATTGTGGCAGGCACCTGTAGTCCCAGCTACCTGGGAGGCGGAGGCAGGAGAATCACTTGAGCCCAGGAGTTGGAGGTTGCTGTGAGCTGTGATGCCCCAGCACTCTACCCAGGGCGACAGCTTTAGGCTTTGTCTCAAAAACAAAAACAAACAAACAAAAACTTCACCAATGATAAGAGGGAAAAAAGGAAATGAGAAAAAGAAATAAGACAGCTCTTACAGAGACACTTTTATAATTTTGAGTAAAGCTCTCACTAGTGATTTTCACTGTTTCTGTAACTTCTAACATACACAGAAAACAGATTGACTCTAGAACAGGTTAATCTTCATATTTGTCAGATGAAGCTAGAAATATTAGTCTCTTTCATTGTGAAGTAAAAAGTCTCTCTAAGATCAAATGACTTTATAGAGAATTATGAAGATAAGTGCTACAGAGTAAGTGAGGGAAACTAGAGTTTCATTTATGCACTAAAAATATAAGAAGAGAAAAAAACCAGTATATAATTAACTTTTAAAAAATGGGTCACTATCTAGAAGTTAAGCTCTGTAAGGGCAGAATTAATTTTGGTTCTTTTCCAGCACTTAGAACAATAGGTATTAAATAATATTTATAATATCAATAATATTAATTATAAAACAATTTTAATAGAGTTCTAATTTTCAAAGCACAATTAAGTATAAAATATGCAACTCTCAGTACATGGTAATTTGAATCATGAAATGTGATGGATGGGTACAATCTCTGTTTGCAGGTAAAGCACCAGGGAGTTTGGGTACCTGAGCCTTTAAGTTGACAAGAGCCAGCATTTGACTTCTAGTAGGTCCTCTTTTATGTTGGAAATAGGATTTCTTCTGATTTCATACACCAAAAAGAATATATTTATTATTTTCTAATTAACTTAGCTCAGCAATGCTTTCAAAGATCATATCCAGGCTCTCCCTAATTATTGAAGACTATTTACTATCAATCTACTTCCTGAGTCCTTGTCACACTGATGCGCTTATATTTATTATACTTATCAATCTCTTTATCATAGCCCAATGTTTTTTTTTTTTTTGGTCTACAACTTGCCAAAGGCTTCCCTGAAGTCCTCACACAGTTATATTCACCAAACTTTAAAGGAGCAGCTTAAATGGTACCTTCTACCTAATCTCTCCCAGTATCCTTTAGGTAGTAGTAATGTTTACCTCCTTCAAAATTTCTAACACTTTCCTTATATAATATTCCACATTCATTCTGGGGGTCTAGATGTGTTTCAGAATCTAGGATGTATTAGGATTTTAGAAAAATAATAAGGAACAAATATATATTATATAACACCTCACGGAAGTCTGAGGTAGCACCTTGTTACCAAACTCATTACAGTATTTCTTCAGTGAAACATGAACATTCACAAATAAACAAAAGAAATAATAAATAATAAGCAAGTATTTCTTCAGTGAAACATGAATAGTCACAAATAAACAAAAGAAATAATAAATAATAAGCAAGATCTTATTATCTCTTTTTTTTGAGACATTTTCGAGTCTCACTGTATCACCCTCAGTAGAGTGCCATGGCATCACAGCTCACAACAACCTCAAACTCTTGGGCTCAAGTGATTCTCTTCCCTCAGCCTCCCAAGTAGCTGGGAGTACAGGTCACAACACGTGGCTATTTTTTAGAGACAGGATCTTCTCTGGCTTAGGCTCATCTCAAACTCCTAAGCTCAAGCAATCCACCTAGCTTGGCCTTCCGGAGTGTTAGGGTTATAGGCAGGAGCCACCAAACCCACTAAAAAGCAAGATATGAATAGCCTCACACCAATTCTGGATTGTTTTTATTGCCAATGAGATCACTGAAAATTCAGTTTTAAAAAACACTGGCTTTTAAAATCTTTTTAGATTTTAGGATGATAGAGAAATTATGGGTATTTATTAGAAATATTCTTTATTTTATGCTAGTTATCTTTGCTTATTGTTCATCACCAGCTTCACGAGGTTCTTTGACTGATTCATCTCAGAACATAAGCCTTATCCTAATGTATTAAGTGCCCAAATATATATTACATAAATAAATTATTTTTGAAGCAAATATAAAAATATTTCTAAAATATTTCTAAATATAGAAAAATGTTAAGATCTGATAAACTGGAGTTTTGAATAGTCATTATATTAGTCATCATAGCAGAGTGTTTGAAATGTTTTAATTGTCTTTGAATCCTAGAAAATTATTTTTTGGTTACCTATAAAAAGATTGAAAAGATGGTATATCTAGCAAAAAGGAAAAGCACTTAGGTATCATTAAAAGCAAATAATTCTGAGCAGCACCTGTAGCTAAGTGGATAAGGCACCAGCCACATACACCAAGGCTGGCAGGTTCAAACCTGGCCCAGGTCAGCTAAAGCAACAATAACAACTGCAACAAAAAAATGGTCAGGCGTTGTGGCGGGCACCTGTAGTCCCAGCTACTTGGGAGGCTGAGACAAGAGAATCGCTTAAGCCCAAGAGTTTGAGGTTGCTGTCAGTTATGATGCCATAGCACTCTACCCAGGGCGACAGCTTGTGACTCTGTCTTAGAAAAAAAAAAAAACAAACAAAGCAAATAATCCTTATCGCTTCCTGAAGTTTACAGTCTAAAAGACATTTTGTATTTCATTATTTCTAACTATCTCAGTTCACACAGATAAGTGAATTATTTATACATATTTTACTTTCTTGTTCTTTTGTTGTAGTAGCCATTACCAATTATTATTTTATATTTATTAGGATCAGGGTCATTATAAAAAACTGACTGATACACAACATATAATAAAAATTCTTTTTTTTTGAGACAGAGTCTCACTATGTTGCCCTCAGTAGAATGCTGTGGCGTCACAGCTCACAGCAACCTCAAACTCTTAGGCTTAAGCGATTCTCTTGCCTCAGCCTCCCGAGTAGCTGGGACTACAGGTGCCCGCCACTACACTTGGCTATTTTTTGGTTGCAATTGTCATTGTTGTTTAGCAGGCCAGGGCTGGGTTCGAACCTGCCAGCCTTAGTATATGTGGCCAGCACCCTACTCACTGAGCTATGGGCACAAGCCAATAAAAATTGATTAAATTTATATCAAAACTAAATGTAGGCTCAGCACTTATAGCTCAAGCAGCTAAAGTTCTAGCCACATACACCAAAGCTGGCAGGTTCAAATCCAGCCTGGGCCTGCCAAACAACAATGACAACTACAACCAAAAAAACCCAAAACAAACACAGCCCAGTGTTGGGCTTGGAAGACTGAGGCAAGAGAATCGCTTAAGCCCAGTAGTCGGAGGTTGCTGTGAGCTGTGACACCATTGCACTCTACCCAGGGTGACAGCTTGAGGCTCTGTCTCCAAAAAAACACCAAAAACTAAATGTACATTTAAAAACATTACATACTATCCTCATTTGTTTAAAAAAAGACATCCTAATTGAAAAATAATTACTTGGCCAATGACAGATACCAGTAAATCTTTCATAAATGTTAATGTAATAATAAAGCAGACTACTTACATGAATAAGCTGCAGAACAGAATCATACGGTATCAGAAGTATAAAGGATCTCCAGTTCAACATTTATTATTAAAAAGGGCTAAAGGAACTCTCATTGTCATAAATGACACAGAGCTAGAACTAAAACATGTATTTTGACACACTATCCAGCCAGTCCTTTATTCATTACACCAGTGTGCTAAATACCCAAAATGTTTTTAATCAAAATTTTTGCCATACATAGTGTCATTTTCAAGTTTATGTAAATAGCTGGAATATGGTTAGACTCGAAGTATATCATGTTCAATTATCTACTGTTCTCAAAACAATTTTCCATGTTTTCTTTAAAATATATTGATCTTTCTATTAAAATAATCTATTATGTTTATTAGATAACTGACAAATAGTAGAAGCAGCATCAAAGTTTAGAAGTCAAGGGACCTTCTAGGTTAATACTATCTCCACATATTTCACAGGTAGGTTTTTAAGATACAGTAAGAGGGAATGTCAAAGTGCTTTGAAATATCAAAATCCCCTTAGGAATACAAGGTATCTATTAACAGATGCAAGCATACTGACTTTTACATATCAAATTTGAAAGAACTTATCTTAGCACAAATAGTGATAAGAAAACAGTGTAATTTTAAGATACTTCATATTCAAGATTTTCTCATCAACTTTCAATTCTTCAACATTTGTGAAATTACCTGAAGTATCATGGATACAGAATTTACTTTTAATATATACATTTTATACATTAGAGGAACATAAGAACCTTCAATAAACTGCCCTTTCTTAGAAATAACAAACAACTCAAGCTAGTACATATTTTATGTACAACAATAACTAACTCAATTATGTAGAAATAGCTCATAAAACTATTTTGTAGAATTATGTCATACCAGGACAGCTAGAAACAGGTGTTCCCATATTAATGAGGCAAAGTGCACAACGAGGAAGGGGTTTTCGACAGCCAGGACAACTTGTGACTTTAGATTTCGTTGGCGAGCCACTCACTCCATACTGACTAAAACCTCTACCCTGATGAGGCACGGCTGAACAGCTGTAGGAGATTGACTTGCCACAGAAATTGCAACTCACGAACACCTAAAAAACAAACAAGAAAAAGAATAAATGTGACGCAAACCATTTTGGGATGATAAAGTTTGATCCTAACAAATTATTTTAGAATAATTTTTAAAATTTCATTTTACATTGTAAAATAATTTATTGCTAAGCTTGACTGGTTCTTTCTTACTTGAAATCTCTACTTAGCAGTTACATTATTTGGGTATTTCCTTTCTGTTTCCTTTGTTTGGTTATATTCTTACTAATAATGTTGAAATTGATAGAAAACCTTAGAAACTTTATATCCCAACATTTAAAAAAATAATCAGGACTTTAGAATTCACACTGGGCCATTACAAAATATCCCAGTATGACTTCTAAACCAAAGTTCAGTGATACTATGTTCTGAAAAAAAATTTCTTATTAAAAAAAACACTCTATTACTAAAATAAAAAGGAGTTAAGGATCCTGTAATGGTAAACAGTTAAAATTTTAGAGTAATAGCAACAGAAGCAGTCCATTTTGCTTTTACAATAAACTCCTAGGCCCTTAATCATTAATTATTATATAGATTAGTAACATATACAACCATATATTGCTATATGACTGATACTCTGATTTTAATGAGTAAATTACCAATTTCTCAATTTCCTAAAATAAGTAAATAGCACCATCCAGTGCTCATATTAAGGATAACATAATATTTATATCTAAACTAAGATATAATCATTTCATGTCATATGCCTATGATACTTGATCTCAGTTTTTAAACTAATGCTAAAAGTGTCCATGTATAATTTGACATGATATATACTGTTAAATTTAAAAAACCCCAAATCCTGCTTTAATGCACATAAATAGTGCTGAAAATTTAATACATAAATGGAATTTATAAGATCATGCAATAGTTTAGATTCTGAAAGGGCTGGGAATATGCTGGAAAACTTTAGACAGTCCTAGGATTGGTTTATAGCTGCCTGAGATCATCTAGGCATGTGGTTTGTACTACTTAAGACTATAGCTCAAGCTGTTGGGATACCTGTTAGGAAGCACCAGAACTGAACAGGAAGATCAAGGACAAAATATAATTTGGAATAGATAAAGACATCAGTGGGAACTCAATATAGGCAAAAGAATAAACTAAAAATTATTAAATTAAACATTAAAATGTTTCAAAACAATGCACTTACCTGTGCTAAAGGCTTGGAACTGGGATCCAATTTACTCCTGTGAATATCAAATTCAGCTCGTTTATGCCAAAACCTCCAGGCATCTAATAAATTTCTATAGTTCTCAATCCAGTACTGAACTCTTTCATCCTTAAGAACATCTAAAGGTGAACCCTATAAAGAAAACATTATTTCAATTGTTCAAAATTTTCTGGCATAACAGAAGATTCTGGGTAATGTGAGCATGAGTCATATAGAAAAAAACAGCCCTTTTCTTGCCAAAAGCTGGCTCTTAATGAGGATACGATAAAATTGTTGGAAGCCCTGTTAATCTATCTCATTGTCATAGAGTAAACAACATAGCTGGCCTCCACCCGTGACATAAATATGTACCTTACGTATCATATCTGGCCAAGGAAGTGCTATTTTCTTTTAATTAAGTTTAAGGAACCAGGAGCAACAATTCACCTTCATGACTGAATGTTGCAAATAGTGACATGAATACTCTGTCATAGCAATTAAAACCTCTGGGTTCATGAACTCTGTTTACTATCTAATCCAAAACTAAACCAAAATTGCTCAGTAACATTTAAACAACACTTACTTAGCCTGGCCCTTCATATCTAGCAATGCACTGTGAACTGAAATTCGGCTTTTATATATCCACTTATCTGTAAGTTAAACCTGTCTATTCTCTTAACTTCAATTAAAACATACATTTACTATAATAATAAAAAAGAAAAACCAAAACCAAATCAAACTTTTCTTAGTTCTTTTACTCCTAGTCCACAATGAAAAGCAACCATTTGTTTTACTTAAGTTTACTTTAGAGTTCTTCCCATCAAAGAACCTTGATTTCTTGCCGGTAAGAATTTTCCTAAAGCTGTTATTTTCCCTAGCAGCTGTGACATTCCAAATATAGTTCACATTTTATCATGTTTGCTTTGGGTTATTTTTTTATTTTATTTTTTTTAGAGACAGAGTTTCACTTTGTTGCCCCCAGTAGAGTGCCCTGGCATCATAGCTCATAGCAATCTCTAGCTCTTGGGCTTAGGTGATTCTCTTGCCTCAGCCTCCTGAGTAGCTGGGACTATAGGAACCGCCACAACACCCGGCTATGCTTTGGATTATCATAGAAGTCTTTTAGCCCTGCCAGGAAATCTTCCTTAACTTCACATGATGGAGAAAGTAAAGAAAGTACCTATTTCCAATGATACCTTGGGCATCAATTTGAAGCCCAATTTTCTCAGTCCCACTTGAAGCCAGATAGAAAAGCAAAATGTTTGAGAGAAATTAGCAAACACTTTACTTAAGGAAAAAGAGCAAAAACTTGTAACAGCTAATAGAGACAAACTATCTTTAGACATTCTATCAAAAATAGGGAAGAAACATATCTTTAGTCTATTAAATTAGGTACTAACTTCAATTACTAATTTGCCTGTAATCTTAGAATTGTGGGAGACCAAGGTGGGTAGATTGGCTGAGCTCAGGAGTTTGAGACCAGCCTAAGCAAGAGTGAGACCCAGTCTCCACGTTGTATATCAAATCATCACATCGTACCCAATAAAAGTATATAGTTATGATTTAATAAAAATTAAGTTTAAAAAAAACAGAAAAAGGTTACAGTGTGATCCATGACAACACATGACAAATACATTAAAAAAAAAATAGCTGGGTGTTGTGTTTGGTGTCTGTAGTCCCAGCTACTTGGCAGTCCAAGATAAGAGGATAACCTGACCCCAAGAGTTTGAGGTTGCTATGAGCTATGACACCATGGCACTCTATCCAGGGCAACAGAGTGAGAGTATGCCTTAAAAAAATAAAAAAAGAAGAAAAAAAAAAAGAATTTGGTTAATTAATATGTAATTAATAAGTCTTCTCCACATCTGTCCTAAACTAAAACTGAGCCCCAGCGAGATCTGTAGCGAACAGAGTTCAGAGATTGAGTTTGAACAAATTCGAAGCGTATGGTAAGTTTGGGCTTTCCACAGATTCCACAGATGCAAGTAACAGTTCAGTTACTTAGGAAGTGATCAGCAAGTAACTGCACTTCCCAAAGTAATAATATTCTTCAGAAAGAGATAAAAGGAGATAGATCTCCATAATGTAGTACATAAAAGCCCAACAGTCAAAAAAAAAGAATCACTAGATATATAAGGCAACAGATAAATGTGGTTGAAAGTAAAGGAAAAAAGGGGCAATAGAAATTAGACCTAAAATAGCCCAGATGTTAGAGTCAGAAGATGAATTTCCATATAGCTATAAGAAATGTATTCAAAGAATTAAAGGAAAATAATTTTAATTAGTGAACAGACAGAAATCTGAACTGAGAAACGCAAACTATAACAAAATTAAGATACTACAACAAAAAGACACCAGAACTGAAATTAAGAGTTCCCTGGAAACTTTAACAGACTGAAGGTAACAGAAAAACCAACAAACAAATTAGTAAAAATTATCCAATTTAAAGAATAGGGAAAGAAAGATAAAAGGAAAATGAACAGAGCCTCAAGCACTTATGGAAAATATCAAGTGGTTTAATATACATGTGATAAGAGTGTAAGGAAAAAGAGAATGAGATTGGGGTACCAAAAAAAAAAAAATTGAAGAAATAATGTCCCCAAATCTGATGAAAAACACTGACCTACTCAGTGAACCATAAGCAGAATAAGAAGAACCACAACTACACACATGGGGGGCATACTGCTGAAAAATCAAAATAAAATCCTGGAAGAAGCCCAAAGAAAAATGAAATATCACAAACAGGAAAACAAGGATTTGATAGCTGACTACCCATTAGAAACAACAGAGATCAGAAAACAATGAAACTATATCTTTTAGAGGCTGAGAGAAAAAGGGCAAAATAAGCATTTTCAATTAAAATTATAAAACTGAGGGAATCTTTCACCTATATGACAAGAAATGCTAAAGAAAAAAATCAAAAGGAAATACTAGGTGAAACTCACATCTGTTGAAAGGAATAAAGGATGCCAAGCATGGTAAACATGAAATAAATACAAGAGCCCAAGTTTTCATTCCTCTCATGATTTATATAAAGACAAATGACAAAAGACAAATCATAACACAAGTAAGTTATAGTTTATGTTGTCTATAGAAGTAAAATATTTGACAACCAGGACAAAGGAGTTGGTATGTAAATCAAATTACACTGTTGTAACATTTGTGATGCATGAAGTATGAAGCAAAACTCAGAAAACATCAGGTGTGAGGTAAGAAAGGGAAGGGGTGAAGCGGGAAGCATGTGTCAGGTGTGAAATGTGAAGTATAAGGAGGTAAAATACTGACTTTGATGAGTTAAGGATGCATATTGTTAGACCTAGAGCAACACTTAATAAAAACAAAAAGAAGTAGAGCTTAAAAACCCAGAGGCAGTAATATAAAACATGGAAATATTCAATTAACCTAAAATAAGGCAGGTAAGCAACAGAGGAACAAAAGGAAAAAGGCAAAGAAACTGAAAAACAAATAGCAAGATGGCAGACTTAACCATGCCCATATAAATGTAAATAAAAAAAATCCCAATTATCAGAATGGATTAAAAAAAAAAGTAAGATATAGGGTCTTTTTGCCCTAAAACAGTAGAATGGACTGATCTGCTGCAGTGGCAAGAGCCCAATCAGGGTGGTCCTTGGGCTTGAGCGTTCGCCTGCAGGGTCTGTGGAGGTGCAGTAGCCTTGGTTCTAAGCACAGGTTGGAAACAACAGGCAGAAGCCCTTAAAGCTGGGTATTCCCACTGACTTACACCAACTACCATTCTACACCTATAACAGGAAAGTACCTCATAAGGCCAAATATCAGGTGTGCCAAAAAGAATGTATTCACATTTTAAGCGATGTCATCTATGTCTTAATTTTTGAAGTTTGAATTGAACTATGGCAGCAATCTGTAATATAATGTTTACTCAAAAGATGGGTGTTAATCATGACAGGCAGGACAGTCAAAGAAAATGGCAGAAGCACAGTTGTCACTTGAGGAGCATAAGACCATTCTGAAGTGGCATTGGAAATCTGAGAACACTGTGGAAGTACAATGAAGGTGTGAGTGTGCAACAGAATCTCCAATGCACCTGACAACAGCACACATTCCTGGTTAAGTTTGAGATGGATGGTTCAATGTAGTGTGTGTGAGGTGCACAAGGGAAGATCCAGAGGCCTTGACAGCAACAAATGCTGCTTCTCCTGCTATCGTGTTGGAACAGTTTACACACCTGGCACAGGAGTCTACCAAACAATGTGCATATGAGACAAGTCAGTAGAATAACCATACGACACATTCTTAAAAAACAAAATGGGAAATTTTCACCCCAAGATTTATTATACGCACTGAATGAAGGCAACCCTGCTCAAAGAGTGCACTACATCATTGGGGAGGTTGGGGAGTTGCAGGGAAAATGGATGAAGCACCATCTGAACCAAACAGCACAGTGAATGCACATAATTGTATATACTAGGATCCGAGAAAACTCACATGTTCATGTGGACAAAGAAGTCGATTTACCAGGCTTCAAAGTCTGATGTGAACTGTCTTAAGGGGACCAATTGGACCATTCTTTTTTGAAGGTACCATTACTGGTAAAGTGTACCTAGATAAGCTAGGTACACCCATTTTAGCTTCAATTTATATACTTTAAATTTTACTTCCAACAATTTGGTGCCCCACTGCACTTACACCAAGAGGTGAGAGCTTATCTTGATGAGAATTTGCCAGGACGATAGATAAGATGACAAAGAATATAGTATCATTGAGTTTCCCTCCTGTTCTCCTGACTTAATACCCCTTGACTTCTGCCTGTAGGGGACCTTATAGGATGTGGTGTATCCTAGAAAACTGGCGACACTGAAGGAACTTCGGGAAGAAGTTGAAATGGTACCCACAGTGACACAAGTGGACACTTTGATCAATGTTGTTCAACCAATTGTTCACTGTAATCAGAAGTGTCAGAACACTGATGGTAACTACTCTGAGCACCTCTTGTAATTGTAGAAGTCAAAAGTGACTTGTATTCCTCTTGTGTTGTGAGTATATATTATTACAATTTTAATTTTTTTTTCTTAAAATGTGTACACTTTTTTCGCATGCTCTGTATTCTTACTAACTTACAGCAACTATGTGTCCTTGCACTGCCGCAGGAGTTAAAAGTAGTAGGGCAATGCTGGTAGTGACAAAGCAATGTCACAGATGCTTCATGTTTATCTTTTCATTTAATTCTCACATTTTGGTAGATTCCATTCTCCAATTTTACAGATAAAGAAATGGGTTAGGGAGTAAGCCTAGTTCCATCACGCAGGAGTAACTCTGAACAAGGAGCCTCATGTGTGTAACATTTTGGCAAGGTGACTTCTGGAAAGTTCTCTCTTGAGACTTGGTATAGTAGTACATTGGGTTAGTTGGAAGAAAGGACCACAGCAGAGCTGTTAAGAATATAAGCTCACAGGTCAGGTACAGAGACTCACATCTATTGTCCTAATACCCTGAGAGGTGGAGGTCGAGGCCCAGGCAGGAGTATTACTTGAACTCAGGAGGCTCTGTCTCAAAAAAAAAGCTCTTAACAGTATTTAACTGCATTTGACCCAGAAGGCTCTCAAAATGTGATGCAAAAGAAAGCATCTGTCAGTGTATTTGGTGTTTTTTGTGTATGTATCATAATAAGGTATGACAAGCGACTTAATATAAAAGTATTGATGATGACAGGGAAAGTTTTCACATATGAGAGGAAACCTAACAGTACAGCAAGATGCATGGAGCTCATGCATGCTAGAATAAGTCATTCCTTTTAACCAGTCTGTGTGTCTAGCAAGTATCTTCCTATTAGCCTGTATGTCAGTTAAAAGTAACTCACTTTCCAGAATCTTTAAATATTTAATATTCAAAAAAGGAAGATCTGATTATATATTGTCTGCATTTTAAATATATTTTATAAATCCTGATCAGCAATTAATAATCCATTTGCATTCTATATTCCTATAGCTATAGTTTTATTTAAAAGATAATCTTATTTCAGTAAGAAAAAAATGTTACAGAATGATATTTTTTCTTTCATGGGCAGTAGTTTGATGTCTTAGTTAAGTCTGTTTTGCAGTTTGTAGACTAGTATCCACAATTAGATAGAGCGGGTATTTTACTATGTTTACCCAGTACATAGCACAGTATCATATTTCGTAAAAGGACGAGGGCAGGAAAGGAGAAGGTAATGACACCATGTAAGGTGATTATCTGTACACAGGGCTACAAGAAATCTTTCAGGAAGTTACTCTAAAATTTTTACAGTATTTCCAGTAAAAGAAAAGTAGAAGGTAACCGCTACGTGGAATCTCTTTTTAACCACTAAACAGTAAAAACTGAGAAAAATATTAATCACTTGGTTACTCCAAATCACTTGCATTGATAATTAAAAGGGAAAATGAGATTTAAGAGAACTGTGGTATAACTTGCCTTCAACACTTCATTTTGCAGAAGGTGCAGCTCTGTTAACAATTAGAGAAACTGGAGAGGTTTCTCTGTTCCATTTGAGCTTTACATAAATTCACAATCATTGTCAACACTGGTATTTACCAGAGTGAAAGGAAAAACTGGATAACCCAATGAGAAGATTTAGGGACAGTAAGATAAAGCACAGTCCTTAGTATATCAATTGATGAGGTTAAAGCTAAATGCTTTCTAAAGATTTTAAGCAAGCAAAAGTATATACTTACTTTTGATTGAGGAAAGAAAATACAGAATGGGGGAGGTGTTTTTATTTTTTTAAGCTGCTGTTAAACTGCACTGACCTGTAACATGCAGTAACTTGCTGTTTGGACATCTCCAGTTCTATCAACATAACTCTCCATTAAGTCCACTCCATCTTTAGTAAGGCCTGTAAGCAAAATTCCTTCCAAATTTCCAGCTTCTTTCATTTCATTGGTCAATTTTTCGATGTATCTATTTAACTAAAAAATTCAAAGTGATCTTTCTAAAGCAGTCTGCTTCACTATGTATTTTGTATTTCAAAACTACTACATTTGAACAATTTTATTCCTAATGAGAAACACTCTAAAATAATATCTAAACTGGTACTAAGAAGCCTGTATCTATCTCTTATTACAAATTTCAATGCAGTATCCATAATCATTTAAATTATCTTAAAAAGGCATTTATTATGTTTTGATAATTATTTCATAAAAGAACTACAGATAGTTTACTATTTTAAAGAGAAATATCCTCATTATTCTGCAAAATTCTTGCTCTCAGAGCAGTATGTAATAGAATCATGGGATCTGAGTTGGCAGGGAACTTTAATAACCATCTCATTTAGACATTATCCCAATCCCAAACTGTAGCCAAGATTCTTCTAAATTCCCCCAGCATTCTATCATTATTAAGAACTTAATACACTGTATTACTTGTTTCTATACATTTCTCCCTCACTGTAAACATAGCATGGAATGTAGCAACTGCTGAACATGCTGAAAATGAGGAATCCTTTTACGGTGTCACAATGAGGTGAATTTAACATCTTTATCTACTAACTACCCTTGCTTGCCAAAGCAGAAATAAACTAAAATGTTAAATCGGTATTCTAAACAAGCAAATTTAGTTATGTTAGGAATGTTTACAATTTAATAACTGATTAGTATACTTTTTAGAAGAAATTTATTTATCAATCTCACACATATATAATTATACATAAAAATTAGTTTCTTAAAATAATTGTGATGATCAATATTAATCACTTCAAATACAGAATGAAATCAATTTTCACCTGAGCATCACTAAGGAATTTACAAGCAAATGCCACTCTGTCACGTACTGCAACTTTGTTTTCATACTGGAAAGAAAAGAAAAAAGAAAGGTGTTACTTATAGATGGTATAAGTTTTAAATTTTTGCAGAGACTAAATATTTTATATGCCTAATGTATAAGTTTATTTTCAAATGTATTAAGTTATCATGTTTATCCTGACAAAGCCAGTGATTGCCTGAGATGCCTCTCTTGACGTAACTCTCAGGAACCTGTAAGGTTATCCTTGCAAAGTAAAGATTTACCTCTTAAAACAATGACCAATTCAGCTTTTAAAAAAATTCAGTTCAGTCTTCATCACTCCAACATAAAATATAAGTAGTAATGTATAGTATATCAAGTTTAAGATGCCATGTAATCTTTCCATTATAGATATTAATTTGGGGGAAAGTAAGAAAATCTTTTCTTTGGCTACTAATATAATCAGTAAATCTAGGAAATATGTGAATTGGCTATACACTAGTATAGAATTTAGAAAGAATGCTAATAAGAGGTTTCTAAACACCAAGTGACAAGTTTGTCATTTATAAGTTTTAAAACTTAGAAATAAATAGATACATTCTTATGGCTAAAGTAAAATACTGTTGTTTTTTTTTTTAACCAGAGAATATACTACATGTATTTCTGAGACATCATAAAACAGATTTGATAACAACTAAATTATCTTATTTTCCTTTCACTTTAGAATATTATTTAAAATTATATAAGTAAACATATTTGCTATAATACAGTTTTAGAAATGATACATTATTAAAAGAGTTGAAATTGTGGAAAAGTCTGTGTATAAACAATATTTCTAACTGATAGAATTTTTTTCCTGTTTAGAATGTTACCCAGAGAAAAAGAGTCTATGTACTGTTAGCACAATTGCTTTCTTTTTTTTTTTTTGTAAGACAGAATTTATTCACAGAAAAGAAAGAAAAGAATACAGAAAACATTAAGGCACCTGTTAGAGGGAGAAAATTCTAGTGGGGAGAGAGAAGCTCTCTCCGTTTCTCTCCCAGTTAAAGTAAAATACTGTTATATAGATGGTCTGTGGCAAAATTTTCAGAGGCATTATAACTAAAATTTCTGTATTGTTATCAAT
>CAUYON010119393.1:0-25353 GCA_963573935.1 Arctocebus calabarensis
CTTGAAAAAAGATGGAGACTTTACCTCTTTTATATTTACATGGATGGAGCTGGAACATATCATACTTAGTAAAGTATCTCAAGAATGGAAGAAAAAATATCCAATGTACTCAGTACTATTATGAAACCAATTTACAATCACCCATACTTTCATATGAAGAATAGATCACAACAATGGCCCAGGATAAAGGAGAGAGAAGCGGGTAATGGGAGGGGAGGGGAGAGAGGCAGTCAGATTGAGGGAGGGTGAATGGTGGAATCACACCTATGGTGCATAATGCAAGTGTACATGTCGGACATATTAAGTATAGAGCATAAATGTCTTAACACAATAATTAAGTAAATGAGATGAGATATTTATTAACCAGTATGATGTAAATGCTCCTAATTCTATATGAAATCAGTATATTGTACCCCATAAATGCATTAATGTATACATGATCTGTGTGTTTATGATTTTTTTTTGTTGTTGTTGCAGTTTTTGGCTGAAGCTGGGTTTGAACCCTCCACCTCCGGCATATGGGGCCAGTGCCCTACTCCTCTGAGCCACAGGCACTGTCCTTGTGTTTATAATTTAATAAAAAGAATTTTTTTAATTAAAAAAAATTTTTTTAATTTAAAAAATTTTTTTAATTTAAATAAAAAAAGACTTCACAGACTCTATAATTGCATAACCAATTCCATATAGTCTCTCTTTCTCTTTCTCACACTTTCCCTTCCCCCATGTCTCTGTGTGTGTGTGTCTTGGCCTAGCAGAGTCCCTGAGGCAGGGTGGGAGCCGTGAGTCAAGGGAGGGAGCTCCTAATTGCAAAAGCCATGGCTACGAAGTCCGAATCTCTAGAAGGGCAGTAACATGTATCTGAGAACAACTTCTCATCATTTAAAAAGCTTAATAAGTTAATATTTTTCTCCTAAGGGGCCAATCAAGCTAATTAAAATGACAAGTTTATTTGCTTTTTAACTAGAATAACATGCAGTTCAGTGTGGATTTTTTTCATGCTGACCAAAAAATTCTTACTGGTAGTTATATATGTTTTCTGTTCATGAAAAGGATAAGTTATTTTTTAATAAATGCAGTTACTAGTTACAAATATTTCAAAACATGTGTTTCATGGGAATGAAGTAAAATACTGATGGCATTTCTGCTCTATCCATTATCTTTGAATCAAGTGAACTCATTCAAAGACATTATAGTATAACCCTCTCTAAACTACAGTTTATCCTCAGTTTTTATCCAGAATTCGTTTCAGCAGTGGCAGTACAAAAAACATTCCAACACTTTATGTGACCTCATTACTGAAAACATAATCTCTTATATCGTTTGTGTCTTTTATTTTTTTTTTCTTTTGCAGTTTTTGGCCAGGGCTAGGTTTGAACCCACAACCTCCAGCATATGGGGCCGGCGCCCTACTCCTCTGAGCCACAGGTGCCTCCCGTCGTTTGTGTCTTTTATGTAACAATTATGCTTTGGCAACAAGAAAAAGTGCCTCTTCTGACAAAACAGATGCTGATTTCTATAGATAATGTCAACCATTGACCTTTCTGCCTTGGCGCCCAGGAAGCTCAAAATGAATTATGTCCACATCAATCACCACAATTGTTAATTTCTGCTATCATTATTTCCCCTTCACTTTCCTACTCCCTGCTCCATTACATGATTCTCTTTCTATTTGTTCTTTTCTAAAATGATCCATTTGTATCATATTTGCTGTTTTGGTTGGAATGCATTTCAAGTCGCATTTTAGGAAACAGACTAAGATATGAATCAAATAACCCCAGGTTCATGGGGGTAGAACTCAAGGTCTCCATGTGTCACACCTGCAGTCTTGCCCTTGAAACGGGTGCCTTCGAGCTGTCCCCCCTGCGTGGAGGGGCCCAAACAGTCTTCCTCTGGCTTTCTCAGTGACTGCACTGCAGACCTCGCACATGCAGACATCATATTAAAGGACACCCCATGGACCTGTGCTCAAGAAAACAGAAATCCCCTAGCACATAGTCCAAAGGCCATCTGTTCCTTCCTTTCCACAGATTCCATGTCTGGACTTCTTAGCAGAATTAAGGGGCAGGGCCCGTTTCCCCCAGCACTGCAGACACTGGCTGTGAACAGAGAGGAAAGGGAAAGAGCAGGAAGCAACAATCCCAATCTGGCTCAAGCTATGCTGCCCTCCCAATACCCATCGTTATGAACAGCAGTGACAGCAGCGGTCATCACATGCCACATTAGCCTCTGTGCAAGGCACTCTCATTCATCATCACCACTGCACACAAGAGCCCTCCCCAACACTCATCACTCCGGTTTGGAGGACATGAGTGGAGCTCTGAACCTGTTTTCCTAAAAAAAATGGGACTTGCTACAAGTAAACCACAGCTACTTGCATGCAGAGGACTCATAAGCTAAAGTCCTTACAGACCCTAGGGACAATAAAGAAGACCTCTGCAGTACCATTCTACTAATAAAAGCAACAAAAGCTCTGAAAATTTGGGCAAAAGTGATTTATACCCATCCTAGGCATGTCACTTCTTGCAAATTTCATGGACAAATGATTTTGTTGGCAATGAAATCTTCCCTAACAGGTCAGATAGCAACTCCTCAACCATTCCCAGCTTTGTCATGTGAAATAAGGAAATGGAAGAGATGAGAAAAAGCTGTTTATTCATATACATATGTTTAAAAGTGAATGAGAAATAAGCATTGGTGTCAAGCACAATCTAGAAGAGCCATCTTGGTAACGAGCCCTTGTGTTAAAGCACCTGCTCCCAGACACCCTTCTCAGACCTCCTTCGGCTGCTCGGGCCACAGGCCAGGCCTTCCTACTCTCTCTTGTGCATGGATGCTGAGTGTCCCTCTCAAAATGCTGGCTCTTTTGTTGTTGTTTCTGGAAAACAAATGCTTCCTTCCAAGATTCCCCCTCCCAGTTAATATCTGTGCTCAGGACTCTGAGTCCCTGAACACATTACGATGGATTTGTCCAGGTTTGAGATCTCGATTTCGTGATTTCCTCCCCATCTTCCTGGTCTCTCCGGACCCTGTTGAGTTATGATCCAAGCCTCCACCGGCCTGGAGGATGCTTAACTGATCCCACGCCATCCCTTGTCCTTCCTCCAGGTTCCGCCAGCTACAGGATGTGGTTCTCTGCAAATGTGGGTTTTTTCCTTATTTTAATCACTTCCCAAATTCACTTTGAAAAGGAGAGAATTGCCACCAGGCCTGACACGGGCCCTCCACAGACCTCCTGTATTGTCTTCCACCCTCCTCACTGCTATTTGACCCACAAGCTTGTCCCCAGGATCAGAGGCACAGGTTAATTTTTACAAACATAGGCATCCTACATAGCATAGCAAGGTACCCCCCTTGCCTGCGTGTAACACCTGTGAGGTCCACCACAAGCCATACTTGCATGCTCTGGACACAGGGAGGACACAGGGCCACGGGGCTGAGCCACAGGCATGCCACAACAGCCTACCTGAGTGGAGTCTGGGACTCAGAAACTTTGGGGGAAAAAACATCTTCCTGTGATATCTGCAGACTTACGGGATCAACCATGTGGCTTTGCCTCACCCGACTTCCAAACCCACCATATTGACACACAGAATCTGTGCTGTGCTCGTGAGTTGCTCTTTGACACGGTATCCAACCACTGCTCTGATGTCTGGGCACAAGTTCTGGTTCTGCCCTGTGACCATCAGCCCGCTGAGGGCCTGAGCTATTTCCGCACCCTCAGTGCCTCTCCACAATCCTCCCCACAGCGAAGCTCCATTAATGTGGGCTGCCTGCATGGTCAGGAGGGAAGTTGATTGGGGGACCAAGAATGGAGACCACACATAAAAATATTTCAGAAAGTAAACTCAATAGCAAGCTCCTGCCTATCCATAGACTGGTTAAGAACTGGAGTCTTACAATAGGCTTTTAAGAAAAACAAGGCAGGTATTATTATTATTATTATTAATTATTTCATAGATTAGGAAACTGGGGCCTGTGAAAGGACAACCAGAAACCAGAGGGGCCAAAGGCAGAGGATGAGTCTGGGAATGATGAGGAAAAGGAGGCAGAGAAACTAGAGGTAGGGGTGCGGCAGGGTGTGCAGAGAACAGAGGGGGAGTCTAGCACAGGGCATCAGGAAAGGGTGGTGGAAGGGAGAAAAGAGATGAAAAAACCTAGGAGAGAACGAAAAATGGAAAGGAGAGCACAGAAGACAAACAGGTGAGGGAGGGTAGAAGGAGACACACAACTTCTCAGCTTCTACGTTCCTACTAAAGGATCATTCCAGGGGGTTGAAATACCAGCTTCGGGGTTAGAGTTTTGCTCACCTTCTTTCCAAGGAACAGCAGCAAAGATTAAGACATAGGAAACAAGATACGAATATAATGAGGTTAAGAGAACATTAGATATTCAGATACCTCAAAGAGAAAGGAAAAGACTATATTGTCGTGGGAAGGAAAGAGAAGGGAAAGGGTTGGCCAAGTTAGGACCCCACCAGTGAAGTAGAACCCTCAACTGCAAACTGAGACTCTGACCATGTTGCTGGGAGATCTGGAGAATATCAGCTGAGGAAAGGCAGAGGTCCAGAGCAAAGGAGATGCCTGTACTTGAGGGTGATGCCCTGAAGTGTGAGAGGACTAAAGCTAGGAGACAAGAGACAGAAGTGCAACCGAAGGGGAAAAAACCACGGTGCCGCCCTGTGAAATCAGGACACAGGTCGTGTGTCTCCCCCAAGTTTACCTTTTACTGGCAAAATGTGTATAGCTAATATTCATGTCTGAGTTTGTTCATTGTTCAGTGAGCCTTTGTCTACCTGTCATGGAGTTATTGTTCATCTTAATAGATCTGCAAGAACAGAGCCTATAGAATGTATTCTTCTTGAGTGAGGGATTCATGATGGCATTAGTCACATGTTAGTATTTGGTGAGTGATTTTTGATGGAGACAGTAGACAGGTTGGTAGGGAAGTTGATATTAGCATAGCCAACAGCATAAACCTTTGGACTTGTTGACTGTGACGATGCTACCGACAGTGGGTATGGTGATGAGAAGACCAGTGATAATAGCTATAGAACAGAAGGCAACAAATAGGAGATTTGGTTAATGGTGGGGAGGGTGGAAATGATAGTAGTCAGTTGCAATGATCAAGACTGACCTCTGAGAGAAGGAGGGTGGGGTGGGGAAAAGAGCAGAGAGACAGAAGAAGGGAGAGGGGTGGGGGGCTCAGTGTGTGACACAACTTTTGGGGGCAAGACATGATTATAAGAGGGACTTTACCTAACAAATGCAATCAGTGTAACCTGGTTTCCTGTATCCTCAATGAATCCCCAACAATAAAAAAAAAAAATTTTTTTTAAAAAGACTGAACTCTGAAAAGGTGAGTCACTGCTTATTGCAACTACACCATGAATGTGTGTGCCTGTGGTGGGGGAGGGGGCAGAGACAGACCGAGAGAGAAAGAGAGATCACTCACAGACCACCCATGTTTAAACTAGGATACTGTCTGTCCAGGACACTCCCTACGAGACATCTCAGACTGTCAAAGTCAATAGCCACTCCTTTCCCCTAAAATCCCTAATAAAAAAAGAATGGGGAATCTATGAACACATGCCTCTTTTTTTATTTGGAGCTATTTGCTAGATTTTATTATATCATACAAAGAGACATGTCAAATAGGAATTCCCTAGGTAGGTTTTTAAGTTATAGCATATATAGCCTAACCGGAATGAAACTCCCTCAAACATCATCTAAACTGTGTAGTTGTTAACCCAGATGTGCATCGGAACTTCCCAGGAATTTTTTTTAACAACATTGATGCAGAATTTCATTTTATGCCAACCAATAGAATCAAAGTCCCAGAGATGAGAAACTGGCATGAGCATGTTGAAGATACTTCCCAGATGATTTTAATCAACTCACATGATTAAGACCCTTCTGTTTTATAGAAGAGATAAGTGAAACCCACCATGACACAATATTTAGTGGTGGAATCATAACCAGAATAGATATCTTCACAGGAAGTTTGGGGCTATTTCCCCCGTGAGCTTCTGATGCAATCAGCATGGCTTCTGCCAACTCTCATTGCTGTATTCACGCTAAAGAAATGCTTGGTAACATTAGGACCTCCAAGAAGAGGGAGAAAAGAGGCATAAAAGAAAAATGGAAACACTGGACCAGGACAACAATTGGCTTCTCAAGAAAACAACCCAGGCTGTATAAAAGGATCGCCCTCCCCACTCCAACTCTTCCCTGTCCCACTCACACTATGGATCCCTGGGGAGACCAGTGCGATTTCAATTTCACAGAACCTACATCCCACCTGGCCCTATTCCCAAACTATCTGCATCCATCCAGCCTTCAGAAAACCCAGAACCCAAGAGAAACATGTTCATACTTTCTTGGTGGGAACTTTGATCTTCAAGAATTCTGCTTCTCTGGCCAGCACCTGCCACGGGGCGTGTATCCGCACAAAGATGGATCCCTGGCTTTTATTCTGCAAGGTACAAAAAAAGAAGAAATGAAAACACTTGTAAGGACATAGTTTACATTCCTGCCTCCCCAACCAGAAGAGAAGCCCAGACCAGATTCTGGGTTTTTAACTTCACCAGGGACCAGGCCCCTCCCACTCCTAACCAATTCATCAGTTCTTTTCCAGAAATGCCCTCATCAAAAACCATAAGGTAGTTGTTCCCAAAATGTGGTCTCTAGACATTTAGTGTGACTGAGAGGGGGAAAAAAGTTAAAATAATTTTGTTCACAGATTTGAAATGTAAGCAGTTATGAAATGGGAAATCCCATTGCACTCAATAACAATCGGTCACCGTTCCTCTGTAAGCATGCAGTGAGCAGCCTGCAACTTGCCTCCATTCACATGTTTTCATCATTCATCATTCAAGGATACATTTGGTTCTACTATCATACTGTGTTTTTTAGCCCCACATCACAAAAGTAGCCCACCTAAGCCTAAAAGCAATGTCATAAATAATAATGCAAATAGTACAACAAAAAAGAATATCCTAAACATAAATCAAGAATGGGACTCCGGTGTGAATACAGAGCATGAACCTACTTCCCAGGACAAGTGATTGTGTTGCATGTTGATTTCCACCCAAGATGAAAAGCAGTTTGGAGTACGTGAAAATTGGGTTTAAACAACTCAGCAACTCATTTGGCCCTGGTGACCATTATAAATATTTGTCAAATTAAGAGAGAGAACCAGCTTCATCTCCAAGTAAAAGCTCCATTTTTCTTTTTTCCAGAACAAACACATAAAATGAAGAAAAATATTTTCTCATGTTAATTTCGTTCTGTCATTAAAGAATGAAAGAAGATCAAAACCAAGTAGGAAAAACTGTCAAAATTCCCATTATTGCCAAGAAGCTTCTAAAGCTACCTGCAATTAACCACAAACATTGTGTTTAAACCCACTCATTGTGCTCTTACAACCCTTCAAATATTCCCTCTGATCTTGGTTTAGTGTTGAAGATAATAGTGAATCCCATCCATTCACAGAGTTTTCATGGTAGTGGGCAGAGAAATAGACGGCAAATAGAAGATCACTTTACCCAGGGAAGGATATCATCCATGAAGAGGCTCATGTACGTTTTTGAAATGATGAATAAAAAAGATATTTTATGCCACTCCCCTAAGGCAAATGAAGACTCTTTCTGTGATTTTTCAATGACAATCTCACAATATATTCTGTAATTCAAACATTCAGAAAGTTAACCCTACTTTGGGGATGAAAGTTAATGATTTTTAAGGTTGAAGAATGAAGAATAAGCCAGGATTTCATAAGAAGATTGAACTGTGATGTGAAAAGCTTGGATAGTCTAGAGTTTGCAAATGCTCCAAAATAACAACGATGACCACAATGCCTATTTATTCAGTATGTATCATGTGCTAGAACTGAACTAGGTAGTCACATTTAGCTCATATGACATGCACAACTATGCTGTGAGGCAGTCTCTCTCTCTTTCTCTCTCTCTCCCTCTCTCTCTTCTACAGTTGAGGAAACTGAGGCAAGGAAAATTTAAACGATTTTCTCAAAGTTACACAGATAGTGTGATAAAAATTGTTTTTCAGTTCAGACAGTTTAGGCTCTACCTGATGGTTTTCTTGTCCATTGGGAATAGGACAAGAACCTGTCACTGGACATCGTTAAAAACCACAACCAAGGACAACAAAAGAACACAAAGATACACTTTTTTTTGACTAAAATCAAATCAAAGGGTTACTAAGGAACCAATGTGACCTCCCTAAGATGAAACCCTCAACCTTCCAGCTCCCAAGTGTAATAAAGTTCTGACAAAATGTTGAAAGTGGCCTTCAGCTGAGAAGGAGATTCAATTTCCACATCCATCTCTAGTTGGAATATTCAGGACTACGAGACGGTCATTGATCACTTGCTGCTACCTCTAACTGTAATCTCAGCTTTTCTCATTTAGTGAAAATAAAGGGCAAGAAAAGAAACCATCTGTGGAAGCTGACTGCAAGCCCCTCTCTCCATCACAGCCCCAGAAATTATGTTTCTGGTGAAAGATGGCAAAGAGTATCATCTCTCTCACTAAGATGAGCTCATGACTATTGTGAATGTTAATATATTATCCTCTATGTATATCTTTAAATTGTGATGAATGCCTTTTTAACTTTCTCTAGAGTTGGTGGCTTAAGTATGTACCAAATGTCAGTTAAGTAGGTACAGATGTTCTAAACTTGAGGAAGAGTTGGAAGGGCAAAGGCCAAATTCCAAAGACTTGGTAGCAGACTTCTAGCTGTCCCCTGACACCCATTCTCATGTTCTTCTTTTTTAATTAAACACATGGATGTCCAGAATCAAGGCTACACCTCCTTTGCAATGAGATGTTTCCATAACAATAATTTCTGTTGTGTAGGAGGAAGTGTTAGTAACATTCTTCAAAAAGGTGTCTTTTGCCCCTTCATTTTCTTTCCTCCCCCTAGTTTGCTGCCTGGAGCATGGCAACATTTTAGACCTTGAAGCATTTTAGACCTTGAAGACAAAGTCAAGGCCAAAAGCAGCCATGAGTCAAGACAGAAGCTGGGTCCAAGTCTATGGTCATAGCAGCCCTGGACTGCCTCTTGGATTTTTATGTAAAAGGTAAAGTTCTACCTTGTTTAATTTTTGTGATTTTAGAGGCTCTATCAATCATGCAAAATTATTTCCCAATATGAGGGCATTAATTTTCTCCAGCAGAGCATGCTGCTTCTCCATTTTCTCCTCTAATGGAACTTGTTTTAAATGAAAATAAAAGCAGGAATGCAGTTTTGTGGTGGTGACATCTAGTCATCATGTTCCTTTCATCCCATACAATATTGTTATCTTCTCATAAAAAGAAAAACATACCAGCTTATGTGAAATATTAGCTGGTGTGACTAGTTATGTTTGTCAAAGGAAAAAAAAAATCTTTAAAAACCCCTAAGCAGAACCATGACCAAATGCAGAAGCTCTTTTTACTAACCCCAGAATTTAAAATTGCAGGTTAATATGTATTGAGTTTAACATGTGTTGAATGCTAAGATTAAAGGCAGGTGCTGTGGTTCACTTTGGGAGGCAGAGGTGGGAGGATTCCTTGAGACCAGCCAAGACTTTGACACCAGCCTGAGCAAAATAGCAAGATCCCATTTCTGCAAAAAGTAGAAAAATTTGCCAGGAAGGATGGCATGCCCTTATAGTCTCAGTTTCTCAAGAAGCTAAGTCAGGAGAAGCAGTTGAGCCCAGGAGTCTAAGGTTACAATGAGCTGTGATGACCCTACCACACTCCAGCCCAGGCAAGAGAGCAAGCCCTTGTCTCAAAAAAAAAAAAAGAAAGAAAGAAAGAAAGAAAAAGAAAAGTTTCCTTGTCCTCTAGCCACATTCAACATCCATTCTGCCCTGTGCTCGGATTTGGACTATTCCAGGCATAGTAACAGAATAGAAAAGAGCAGCTTGGAGCGTCCAAGTCAGAATAAGATTTGAATCTTCTGTGAGTTATTGTGAACAGTGCTGCAATAAACACAGGGTTGCAGGTATCCTTACGATATGATTTGAATGTTTGATCCCTCCAAATCTCATGTTGAAATTTGATCCTCAGTGTTGGGGGTGCAGCTGGTGGGAAGTGTTTGGGTCATGGGCGTGGATCCCTCATGAATGGCTTGGTGTTCCCCCTGCCATAGACAGTGGGTTCTCCCTTTTCCATTTCATCTGAGAGCTGGTTATTTAAAGGAGCTGGGTACCACCTCTTCTCTCTCTTGTTCCTTCTCTCACCATGTGACAAGTCTGCTCCTCCTTCACCTCTACTGTGACTGGAAGCTCCCTGAAACCCTCCCAGAAAAGCAGATGCTGGCGCCATGTTTCTTGTACAGTCTACATAACCATGAGCCAAATAAACCAATCTTGTTTACAAATTACCCAATCTCAGATATTTCCTTTATAGCAATGACAAACGGACTAATACACCTTTGATACAATGATTTCCTTTCCTTTGGATAAGTACCCAGTAGTGGATATCACTGAATCTACTTTTAATTTTTTAAGAAACTCCATACTGTTTTTCAAACTGGCTGCAAATTTACATTCCCACCAACGGTGTCTAAGAGTTCCCTCTTCCCTGCATCCTCAACAGCATGGTACTTTTTGTCCTTTCGATATTAGTCTTTCTAACCAGGATAAAATGTCATCTCATTGTGGTTTTGATTTGCATGTCTCTGATGATTAGCAATGTCAGATTTTTTCATGTACCCATGGGCCATTTGTATGTCTTCTTTTAAGAAATATCTATTCAGATCCTTTGCCCACTCTTTAATTGGGATATTCAAGGGGAGGGTTGTTTATGTGCTTGGGGGTTTTGTTTGTTTATTCGCTGTTGAGGAATCAACCTAAATGTCCAGCAAGAGATGAATGAAGAAAATGCAGAATATATATACAATGGAATAGCCCCTAAAAAAGAATGAAATCCTACCATTGTTCACAGCAGTGTGGACAAGCCTGGAAGGCATTTTGTTAAGTAAAATATGCTAGGCACAGAAAGATAAATATTACGTGTTCTCACTCATATGTGAAAGCTAAAAAAGAAAAATGGAGATCATGGAAAAAAGAGAATAATTGTGGGTACTAGAAGCTGGAAGGTATGGGGGAAGGGAGGATGGGCAGAGGTTGGTTAATGGATATAAAATTACAGGCAGATAGGAGGAATAAGTGCTGGTGTTCTGCAGTACTGTAGAGTGAATAAGGTTAACTATATTTTATTGTATATAGGGTGGACATAAAATTCACATGCAATTTACTATGTTAAACTGTCTTAAATTGCACATGAACTTTATGTCCACCCTTTATTTTCAAAAAGCTAGAAAAAGAGGATTTTGAATACAAATAATACACATTTGAGGTGACAGATATGCTAACAATTCTGATTTGATCCTTACACATTGTATACACATACCAAAATATCACTCTTTATCCCATGCATGCATACAATTATTACCTGTCAATTAAAAGTAAAGGGAAAAGACATATTCACAATAGCCTCTGATAATAGCAAAATACTGAAAACAACTCAAAAAAATTATACAATGTGATTAGAATGGGGAAAAGTTATCTAGTTGTATATACTGCCTCCTAGTTTAGAGAGTCAAATAGAATCAGTATGTCTCACTAATTCTAGAATCTTTGCCATCTGAAAATAACATCTACATTTCAATTGCTTTTTTAAAAAAGATGGGGAAGGTCACTTAACCAAGTGAGCCTCAGTGTCTTTGTCTGAGTAAAGAAGGTAAGAAACACTGCAGGACTATTGCGAGGATTAGAAGTAAAGTAGGTGACATCGCATAAAGTAGGTGACATTCCCTATTAATGTGCCTGGAACATGTAACCTTTCCTAACCATCAACCATTATTGTGGTGATCAGCTCTGCCCACACAGAAAGACTATTTCCTGACTACAGGGACAGTGTCTGGTGCTTCTATATTTCTAAAGCACCTAGCACAGGCCTGAACACACAGTAGGTCCTCACCAGAGAAAAACAGTTCTTATTAAATTAAAATTGTGAATAAGCAATCCTGTTTCCTTTGCCGCGTTGTACTTTTGAAATTATCTGCAGGATTTTCAAAATGTCCCCTATACCCTAAAGTAATTCACAGGTTAAAAATATAGGGCATCTCTAAAATATGAGGACAACATCAGAAAACACTACTTTCTAAAATCAACACAAAATGTGAAAGAGGATATAACCCATCCCTAAAAGAGATTTTAAAAATAAAGAAATCAATATGACTGGTAAGAGCTCCCAAATCTATAAGGCAACTAAAATTTAAGTTTTCATAAAATGAACTGTAACAAATAATTTGGTTCTGGCCATCAGAGGACAGAAAACAAACCTACTAAGATTTCTATAGGAAATGTGAGGCCTGTCCCCCTGGGGGATGTACATTGTCCTGGGGCAAGAAATGTGAAATACACAACAAAGCAGGACATTTCCCGAGCTCAATTAAAATGTCCCACAAAACGATGCAACAACTTTCACTGTGATTCCATTTTCGTAAGAATCTCCAGTTCTGAGTACTAGGGGCAGGTACCCAAAAAGAGGGTATAAATACTTTGGTCAAAGGAAATGATGCTCAGTCATAACCAGCCTTTCCTGTGTGTTGGTTTCCCAGAGCCATCCAGCACTAAATGAATCCACACGCACCTGAGTTCACAGAGACGAGTTAAGTTGGGGTGACCACCTTGAACCAGTGCCTGACCCAATCAGCCAGTGTCCTATGCTAGCTCTTCCTCCCTTCCTTCTAAAGTTGACTCAGTAGCAAATCTGATGATGAAGATCTAAGGTGCCAGCACCTCTCTACCTCTCCACCCACCAAGCTCCAGCACACAGCCATTATGGCTGTATCCATTCCAGCCAGCTCCCCTCCCACCTCCTCATACCCCAGCTCCACCCTTGCAAAGCTCTCCCTGCCCCCAACCCCAGCCCACTCCTAATTGGGTCTCAGCTTAAACATTCCTAGGACATCTGTCCTAAGCCCCCTTGTCCTTCTCCTTCAGAGCCCTGACCCACTATCACAACCATTGCATCATTAGGCATTCAATACCTGCCTTCCTTGGCTAAACTGACAGCTCTATGTGGACAAAGAATGTCTCCATCTTGACTACTTTGTCCTCAGCAGCCACTACAGTACCTGGCACGTAGCAAATGCTTCGTAAATATTGATTGCAGCTTCAACACACACACACTGTATTCCTCATTGGTTCTGTTTGGATACTGGGACCCATTTCTAAACATTGGCTACCAAGGCCCAGAAAGTCATTGATTACCTTTGGCTAACAGAATTTAAATTTAATTCAATTTGGAGAAGACAATTCAATCACCCTAATGTGTCCTTTCTGAATGTTTCTCTCATGTTGACAGCTAATGTTATTCACATTTCTATCTGACCAGGAACATTATAAAGATCGTGGGGGTCTTCCCCATTCCCACTGACACCCCCAGTGCTCCCTGCATTTGCAAACCAATGCACCCTCCCCTAGAGGCCAATGCATGGACACAGACTCACTCTGTTGATCACAAAACACAACCTGAACTGAGCTGAAACTGGATACACCTGGAACTTCTGTGCCTCATAGGTTCATAGGGGTGTTGTGGTACACCTGGGAAGAATCGTGCAAAAAATGAAAGAGACTGCAAATGTCAATGTCTTTAGTGTCTTCTCCTGCCAAGCATCGGACTGCCATGGTGCCAGTCAACACCCCATGCTGATAGCTCAAAGCACAGCCACCTTAAGGGCACAGGGGAATTTCAGAAGAATGAAGGGATTTGTCCACACAAATTGGAGAGACCACTGAGCACATGTATCTTTCTCAATGAAAATGAATGCCTGGAGCCCAGGAGGCTGAGTTCCTTGGCCATGGTCATACAGCTAATTAGTAGCAAGTCCAAAAATGGAGCTCAGGTCTCCTGGCACTGGGGGTCCATCTCACACTGAGACCCATCCTGAAGCCTCTCCCTTCACAAGAGAGCAGGCAGGCGGGGGATGGAGCAATGGGACCGAGAGCAGGGGTCTCTCTAGTGCTCCAGTTGCTGCCCCAGGCACTCAGCAGGGACTGGAGGCCGCATGCTGGATGTAATTATGCTTATTGTTTATTTCTCCTTGTTCTAGTTGTTGTTTTCCAAAGATTGCATGTGGCTTCAGAAGACCACGTCCTCCCCCTAGGGAGACAAGAGGGAATGAGAGGCATCCCCAGCCAAACCCTGGAAACCGATACTCCTCAAGCCTCCTTCCCCGCAGCCCTGCCAAGCCACCACAGTACTGACCCAGAGGCCCGAGTGTACTCTGGTCCCAGGCCCTGCTGTGAGCTGAGAACATCAGCTGCAGCACATCAGGGCCCAGAAATGGTGGGGAGATGAACGTGCAGGTGACAGAGGGGACAGACTCCCTGAGACTCCCCAAAGACACCACCAACCTAGGTCATCTCAGATCACCAAGGACCAAAGGCATCTAGTCCCACCATGAGGGTGAGAGGAGCTCTTGGGAGCTTCACACTCTTAATCACCACAGTGTCTAGAGGGGCTAAAACCCACAGAGCTAGAGGGGCTCTTCCAGGGGCCCAGAGATGGCCAGGGCAGCCATTGTCACAGACTAAGGAGTGTGGGGGAGCAGTCTTGAGACAGAGGGCTTTGGAATGACAGCAGGGATCCCTCTGAGACGGGGCCCCCCAGCTGCTCAGTCTGAGGTGCTCAGGGGTTTCCAACCTGTGGTCAGGGAGCAGGCTCTGCCCAGTCCTCCCAGAGACACAGTGATTTTGAAGCAAGTACAAAGGAGAACTTCTAGACTAGGGGAGGAAAGATTAAAACTCACTCTTCTGGAAGCCCCTGGAAGAGAGCATGGGACTCTCCTCTCCAAACCTGTCCTTTGCAGACAAGGGTGAAGATGGTCACTGATCACAAAGGCAGAGGATAGGATGCAATGACCACTGAGCCCTGTCCCAGAAACCCATAAAAGGCCAGCACCATGGCCCTTCTTAAGAAAGGCTTCACCTAGTCTCCAACCAAAGGCTAGGGATGACCAACCAGTGTCCTATGGAAATAAAAACTCTGGTCACGTTTCTGGGAGCCCAAATGGGCAGGCACCCAGAAGAGCTGAGCTCTGGGCCTGCAGCACAGTCTCTAATCTGTGTATAAGCACGTCTCTGCATGCCCAACAGGGGCCCAGGGACCACTGGTCAAAGATGGAGCAGTGAGGGGAGCCCAGGAACACTGCGGACTCTCCCAAAGATAAAAGAATCTCCTCCCCCTCTAATCCCTGAGCCACAGGGAATCTGAGGGTGGCACAGCACCAAGAAAGGACCACCACGTGGAGAGTCAGCAAGACAGTGCAGTTAAGTCTTCTCTGAGCTTCATTCTACTGCAAAAATCACACCTGAAAGAACTGAGGGATATGAACTGAGATACCATGTGGGATAGGTCAGGAGAAGGCCATGGGTACCAGGATCTGAAGATCTGGCATTGGGCACCAGCTCTGTCACTTACCAGCTGCACCATTTCTAACAAGTCACCAAAGCTCACTGAGATGCAGTGTGAAAATAGCTGTAATAATTAAGAGCAATATAACTTGGAGGCAAGATGGCTAGACTTTACAAAAGGGCCTGGGGAAATATTTCGGGGTGGTGGATCTGCTCGTGATCTTGGCCCATGGTGATGGTTTCAAAGGTGTGTACATAGGTCAAAACTCAACAGATTAGGTATTTTAAATATGTACAATTTATTATATATCAATAAAGCTTTATTTATACCTCAATAAAGCTTGGGAGAAAAAGACAGGCAAAAACATAAAATGATGCCACACTTCTTGTAACACATTTGCTTTTAAAAAATATCATTAGTTTTTCAAGAGATCCCATCTCAGGATGGGCAAAAGAACTGAAAAAATTCTCTTCTGTTTTTGAGAAAAGAAAGAGAAGGGCTAGCATTAGCCAAGGAAATATTATCCCTTGGGATGGAGGTTTGCTTATAGGGACTCTGTCATTTGAAATCATCTTTTATAGTCCCCTCTAATAGAAGAACCAATAAGAGTGAAAATCACAGGAACCATGAAAAATATGAAAGAAATATTAAAAAGTATAAAAAGGCAGCTACACATATAACTTACATAAGATATATGCAAAATTAGATTATAATATGTAGAAACATTTAGATTAAAAAGAGAAAGATGCATGAAGACCTAGTAGGTATCCAAAACCAAACCAAACAAACAAAAAACCCCTGAAAGTTTCAAATTAGGATAAAATATTAGTACTTTTTTGAAATATTATCCTTTAATGGGCTCATCGAGTTCAGCTTATCAGACCAGAAATACACTTCATTTTTGATCCTGGAATCTACATGTTTAGAGCCAGGCTAGGGCTTTGATAGCAATGTTAAGTGCAGCTCCAACCTCCCTGTCTGCTCTTGGGAGAGTTGAAACCAAGAGTTGTACTGGTTATTGTGAAGAATGAGACGCATGTTACCCACCTTTTGAAATATTTAGAGGTAGTGTTCTTTAGTCCAACCAGGTGAGCATTTTTTAGTTCAAGTGGTAATATTAAGTGGCACACATCTCATTTCCAAACCCGAACAGACAGATATTTTTAACCCTTTGAAGATTGAGGAAGGAAAAGAACCCATAATACTGCTACAAATCTAAGCTTCATATTAGAATGAAAAATTCTATATGACATTGGTAGTAAATTCACCCAGATCCATGATCAGAAAAGATTCAATGTTTAAGAATTAAGATAAATGAGGTATTGGTTTTATTTTTTTTAAAAAATAACCCATGCTTCTGAAGTGGTTATGGTAACAATAATAAAAAGCATAGAATTGTATCATCATTATTGTTGTTCAATATTTATCGCACCCCCCAAAGCCTGATCCACCTGCAGGGGCAAAACATAATATGTGAAAGGATGGAGAATACTGTTTTTGTAAGATTTGCATTCTATTGTTCTATATGACTGCTATATTGAAAAAACTCATTTAAAAAACTCTGTGAGGAACCTGAACTTCTCAGAAGACAGGAGTGGAGGTGGTAGGGAGAAATCAAGCTCAGCAGGAGCTGGGTGGGAAGTATTGAAATATCATTTCCACGATGCCATCAGGTCCTATGAAACACCAACTCTGTTGGAAAGAGTACAGGTGCTATTCACCACCTGGCAAAATAAGATTTATAACAGAAAGCGGTGATGGGACTAAGTTTTGCATCCTCATTTAGGTGAGGTGGAAATAGAGTAATCCCCAACAAAGAAGATCCAGCTGTTACAATGAATGAAGTGATTTATTTATTTCAGATTAAAGTTATGACTCTGCCACTCAATAGCTTATACATCTGTTCCCACACTATGTTTTTTATTATCTCTTTCAACTCTTCCTCATCCATGTACTCTGGCCAAGTGAAATTGCTCAGTTTTTTCTTATATGTGTTTTTTAGTTTCCTACTTCTGTGTCCTGTTTCACCTGGATTTCTCTTTTTCCATTTTTTTCAAATCCAGATATTATCTAGCCTTAAAGACAAAATCAGGTGCATTCTCTCAACAAATATCTCACGCATAATATTCCTTCTTCATGTTACATTATTTTTCTCAGTTGCAGATAGCAGAATCAGGTCTCATTTAAATAGAGATTTATTATTGTGGTAAATTTCACAGTGACTGAAAGAGTAGAAGGAGCAGGATATACACTAATGATCAGTCCTCAAACTATTCATAGCACTTACTTGGTGTGGGACTGTTTCCACCACCCACCATGTATTCTTACTACGTCTCCCGCCACTGAAACCAGCAAAATGATTATCTACAACTGCACTTCTTTCCTCCCATAGTTTACTTCTGTGTCAAAGTTTTTTACAGGTACGTCTAACTCACTGACCATAAAGACACATACCTGCACCTTAGAGGATAGGAGGGGTGAAAATAATTTTTTTTAACTCTTTATATTGGGATGGACAATGTGTGAGAATTTTCACAATGTGGAAAAGACAATCAAAGATTTTGGAAAATCTGACTTTTCATTTTGGGCTTGTTTGTATTCATTCATTCAGCAAGTATTTTTATGAAGTATAATATGCTAAATACTATTATGTCTTTGAAAATCATCTCTCTCAAGAAGTTTACAGTCAGAAAACCCATAGAAATGTACAACATAGAGTGATCTGTGTTTTTATTCATCATTTATAATAAATGTACAACATAAGGACAATAAAGTAATAGACTAAACTACAGGCAAGAGAAGAGAGACCACGTGCAAACTTTGTATTTTCTGCTCAATTTTTGGGGAAATCTAAAATTGCTTTAAAACCAAATTATATTAATGAAAGGAAAAAAGGTCAGGTAGTTGAAAAAAATACTAAAGCAACAATTAAAGTATAGAGAAAACAGTCATGGAACAGAGGGTTAAAATCAGACTATCGGGAGATATGTAGTAGGGGTTGCAGAAGAATGAAGACAGTTTCTAGAAGATGTAATGTTTGTTGTGTTAAGTGCCAATGGGAGAAAAGAAATAATGTGTGCAAAGAAATTGCTTGTCATGAGAAGGAAACTGAAATCATGCAGCACAGCTAGAGTGAAAAGAGACAAGAGGGAGGTGCAGAAGATCAGACAAGAGGGTGGCACCTATGGCTCAAAGGAGTAGGGTGCTGGCCCGTAATGCCAGAGGTGGTGTGTTCAAACCCAGCCCTGGCCAAGAACTGCAAAAAAAAAAAAAAAAAAAGATCAGACAAGAGAAACCTGGTGGGGACCAGGCCGCATGGTCTTCATGTGCGAAAGCCTGTGGCTTTGGGCATCATCTTATCATCTCCATGACACGGGTACACTGTGTAATGTTGGATGGTATCTTCAGTACCCAGCATAGTGCCAAGTACATAGTATTCCGTTCATTGATGCTTTTCAATTCCATTATTTCATCTATATTTAGTGATGGACATTCTACTGGTGGAAGAGCTTTCTCTTTTTTCCCAATTTATTCATTTATAAATTATTTTTATCAGTATGGGTTTGAACATTTTAAATTTGTTCAATGTGTTATAATCCATTGTTATAATGAGTTTTCAATTTGTCCTAGGCTTGACCACTAGCAGCCTTGTCAAGCTGGCAATTTTGTCCTTTGAGATGTCTCCATCATTTAGAGCACTTCCTCACTTTTTGGCACAGAAAAGCATCCTGGATTAAAGGAAAGTAAAAGATTATGGCAATTAAATGCACATTGGATCCTTGCCTAGTTCCTAGACCAGAAGAAAAATATTTTTCTATAAAAGATATCACTAGAACAATAAACCACATCTGATTAAAGTCTGTAGATTAGATAATAGAATTTTGTCAGTGTTTTTTTTTTTTATAATTTGATTATAAAAAATTCTTTTGTTGTTGGTTTTTGTTTAGGGGCAAATGAGTATCATGGCTACAACTTACTCTCAAATAATATTTAGAAAAAAATATCAATGGAGAATTATATATATAATCTATGTGTATATTTGTGTATAGATATACCATGTATTGAACATACTATATATAAGAAAGAGAAGGATAAAGCAAATGTACTAAAAATGTCATCATTTGGGAAGCTGATATAAGAAGATGTGAAAAGTCTTTATTTGGGAGTTATTTTTATGTAATTCTGAATTGTATAATAGACTACAAAGTTTAAGAAAATAGAAAAATTATCTTTGTTATTCTATAAAGAATAAATTAAAGGGAAATAAAAGTAGAGAAGAGAATCTAAGAAGCTGTACCAGTGGTCTGAGGAGAAATGACCATGATGTGGGCTAGATATGGGGGCAGTGCATACGTCCAGATATAAACAAACTGAAGATTTATACTTTGGAGGTAGAACTGACAAGACTTGGCTGTGGATTGTATGTAGAGAGGAGAAAGGGAATACACAAAGGCAGATGCCTGGTTTGGGGGCTTAGCATCCTGATGGGCGGAAATGTCATCTATATGGGGAAAGCTGGATCAGGAAATTTGCCAGAAAAGTCATCATGAGCTTTAGTTGGACATACATAATTTGAGCTGAATGTCAGTCATCCAGGTGAAGATGGATGGCATACATGATCAACTTAGGTGGTAGGAGAGTTGCTGGAAAAATTTCATGGAGATATAGATATTATTTAAAATGACAGAACCAAAAAATGGAGACTTTACATTTTTTTGTATTAACCTGCGTTGAGTTGAGTTGGAACACCTTCTTCTTAGTAAAGTATCACAGGAATGGAGAAGCAAGAATCCAATGTACCCAACTCTAATATGAAGGTAGTAGATGAGCTAATACACGGTGGTAGGTATGAGGGAGGGAATGAGGGAGTAGGGAAAGTGGAGGCAAGAGGAGAATCGGGGGGTCACAGTGTATGGCACATCCCTTGGGGTCAGGGCAATTATAAGTGGGACTTTACTAAACAAATACAATCATTATAACCTAAATATTTGTATCCTCAGTGAATCCCAAACATAAAAAAATGAAAACATAGAACTAAATGAGTTTGCCTAGAAAGTGAATGTGAAGGATGAAGAAAAGACTGAACCTCTAAGCACTGAATTATTTCAAAGTGGACCGAGAGGAGTTGCCACTTAATTTGTGAGAACTAGTACCAAATGAAAATGCAGGACCCTTTTATCCAAAATTATTAAGAATTTCAATATGGGAAAAAGAGAGCATAAAGGCAGTGTGAGGACCTTCTAAGAGCAGGTCCCCGTGTGACAGCATGCTCACAAACCTAGAACCATGCATGTAGAAGGGAAACCCAGTAAAGGAAATTAAGAGGAAACATTCAGAAAGTTAAATTTCTGAAAGTGCCGGTCTTCCAATCCAGATGAGGAGCATTTCCATGAAGAAAGAATGTTGACTGTTTTGAATGTATTTAGGTAGATTCAGATGAGGTAGAATAAATGTCTATGAATTTGGCCACATATATATTTTTCCTTTAATTTTATTTTTAAATTATTATGGGTAAATGATAGTTGTATACCTTTATAGGGTATAGGATATAAAGGTATACAACTATAAAGGTATATACTATAAAGTTATACATCACATGTTCTCACAATTCATGTGATATTTTGATACAGGCATACAATGTGAATGAGTCAAATCAGGATAACTGAAGTATCCATTACCTCAGCCATTTATCATTTCTTTGTGTTAGGGACACTCCAATTCCAATTCCACTCTTTTAGTTAGTTTGAGGAATACAGTAACTTATTGTTGATAGTAGTCATTTTGTTGTGCTATCAAATATTGTCCATTCTGCCTCATTAGTTAACTACACTTTTGCACACATTAACCATTCCCACTTCATCCGCACACCCCCTTCTCACTACTCTTTCCACCCTCTGGTAACCATCATTCTTTTCTCTGCTCCCACACTTCTGAAACGAAGTATTCTTCTGAAACGAAGAATAATGCACAGAGAGGCCAATGGAATAAACTAGGGCTGAAAAAGCAGAGAGAGAGTGTGTGTGTAACCAAATTTTCTAAGAAAATGCACAGCAATAGTAGTAGCCAGAGTATGAAACTTTTTCCTCAGGCTTCCCCAGCTGAAGTTCCCCCCTTGTGACATGGCGAGGATTAGACATCAAAGCGCAGAGAGGCTGAGTGGTAGATGAAGGAAAACTTGGGTTTTCATTTTTCAAATGAGAAAAGGGAGAGTTTGTTGGTTGATGGTCATAATCCAGTAAAATAAGGGAGTGAATAATGATGTAAGAGAGTGAAACTTTTCAGCCTAATTGAACCCCTTGACTGCTTAAAGACAGGAGTGGATGGCCAGTGGGGAAAATTCTCCACGGAACTATTCTGTTTCTGCACAGATTGTTAAGTGGAAGAACTGACTTTAGGTTGTTTTGGATTATCTTTTAAAAGATGTTTGTGCACTGAACAGACTTGGAAAATAGAAATGTCTCCCTTCACAATAAAAGGCTGTCACATCTGTTCTTACTGCCTTGCTTAATCAAGATGATGTCTTTATTATAATAGGAATGGTCAATGCACCTTATGCACAATTCAGGTTCCCTGAGATTAGAACTCTTCTGGAATACAGCCCAGTGAGGGTGCAGGTGTCATCTAATCCTCTCCATGTCACCAGGTGAAAACTGGAGCTGGGGCAGCCAGAAGAAAAATTTTCATGCCCTAGCTACCACTGTTGCTGTGAGGAATGAGTCTGCTCTTTTTCTCTGATTTAGGAGGCCTGTCTTCTGCCAGCATCCAGGAAATTGTCACAGGCTGACTTGTTAGCGTACAAGGAGAGTAAAAACAGACACTTCACAGTTCTTGCCAATAAGCTCCAAAAATGGATCAAGAAGTCCAGTAATTGGAGGTATTTTAAGAAAAGAATTAAAAAACTGGGGTCATAGAATTTAAGCTGGAAAAAGGAAAAGGATGAACAGGAAGGTGCAATGTGTCATAAGCCACCACGTGCACGGGTGCGTGTTTGTTACAGAGCTTCATTAGTTGGGACGATTGTGTGGGTGCATCTCCGATGAGGTACTATATTATGAAGGCAAGTTAAAGTGCAGAATGCTTGAGATCAGCATTCCAGAGGGGGTATAGTTGCAGGGAATGAGAATCTCCAGGGTACGCATGACTTTGCAGTGGGGGGCAGAGGTGGAAGGCAACAGGTTAGGAGATTATTTCTGAGAATATTCCAAAGGAAGAAGGGTGTACATAGCATGATCTATGATTTTAGACCTACCATGCTAGGGTCCTAGACACGCACTCCTCGCCACAGTTCTTGGGGAAAGTGGTAGAAGTGGTCAGGTGTGTGTGATTATTCTCTTTTGAGACTAACCCTCTCCCCATTGATTCTTGGTGCTTCTCTGCCCAGCTCTGTTCCCTGAGAGACTGACTCTACCAACTTATAACCTCAGCCATTTTATTGGAGTTGACCAATGAAAACACAGAGTTAAAATTGACAGTCAGGGGAAAGAATTTAGCATACATTTGTTCCTCCTCATTTCCTCTTGGCTTTGCCATGGCTGGTTCTGAGGGTGGCTAAGTTTCTCTATAATTACAATTTCCATCAGGAGGCTCCCCTTTTTTAGCCCTGGGCCTGAAGACAGCTCTGAAACCATTTCCTTATTTGTCCCACTAGGTCTATAAGCCATAAGTTTCAATATACTGCTCATTCCCATGTTCCTCAAAATCACATGTCATTTCCCTTAAGACTACCACGTTCCAATAAACAGTCTCTTCCTTAGAACGCCTCTGCAGAGTTCCCAGCTGAGTGTTCCATCTGTTTCCTACTGGGACTCCAACTGATGAACCACCATTGGGTGGGGAGTTAATGACAAGGTGGTGGGTAGACAGAAGCCATTCTTACCCCAAATGTAATAGAAAAGGAACTATGCCCTCATACAGCTGTGACATGGTACTCTATCCATTGGGTTTTAGTGTTATGATTATGGTTACTTTAATTAAATTAATTGAAAAGAATTCTAAGCTTTCCTAAGGATCAAATATCACATAACTTTTGCCATGAATATAATTTGCTCCTTGGAATTATGAAAGAAGTAATTTATTCAAACATCTAGACTAAGAATATTTTGGAAGTAATTTGGAAAATGTTTTACAAACTCATATTATTTCTGTTTTCTTCTATTTTTTAAATTATATTGGGAGTCAAATTCAGCAATTTATATTTATCTTTAATAATGTACATATTAATATATTCAAATGTACAAGCATATGTTATCTCTATTTCTCATCCAACACACTCACCAAATGTGTTCCAGGTACTGTTGAAACAGTAACTTAAAATCATCTATTTCTAGGCCTTTTCTCTTCTGAGTGGTTTTTTTTTTTCATAGTTATACTTGATTATATTCACTTATCTTGTTCAGCGTTTCCAGGAAGTAGTTCCTGAACTTAATAAGTGATTGTATTATTCATCTGCTTTTATATTCATTTATTCATATATTGTCTTTATGATTTCCATATTTTTGCTTTCATTTTTCTTCTCTCTCTTAATCTTCAAAATGTAAAAGTACTTATTTTTTAGAAATTTTAAAATCTTTTCTATTTCCAAAGTTAAGAAAAAACATATAGCTTATAAAATTAAAAACAAGTAAAGGTCAAATCGTGTATAATCCTAAGAATGAAACTTCAGATTTTATTATATATCCTTAGTATACATATTTTCAATAAAATTTCCTATCCATATGTTTCAATGTGTTTATTTTGGCTTGTTTTTCACTTTTACAAAATTCAGAACAAGTGGCCTATGTAAATTTATAAACTGCAAGTGAAAATAGGTCATCTCCATACTGTTAAATATTATCTCCAACTTATTTTTCATAAATGTGCATTTTCTGTCCCACTTTAAGTATTCAGTTTCTTATCCTTTATTATCACAGTTATTTTCTTTCAAAAATTCAGGTATCATAAGTAAAATGTCATTAACTATCACTGTCATTTTCATAGAGGCTTGCAGAGTACATTAGGGCTGAAGAAGTAAAGAGAATGAGTGTAATCCATTTTTTTTAGGACATTTTGCTCTAAAAAGGAGTAGAGAGATTGAGTGACACATCAAAGCTGTGAAAGAAAAGAATGATTATTTTGACTCTGTGTCTTTATCTGTTGCTATCTATTGAATATCAGAAATTTCAAAGACAAACACACACTAAGAGAAGTGCTTGTGACACACAAGAAACCAACTTATCTAACATATAAAAGTCACCTAGACTTCAATAAGAAAAACAACATCCCAGTCAACAAATAAGAAAGGAAACAAATGATTCAGAGCAAATCTACTAAGTGTAGAATATAAATGTCTTAACACAATAACTAATAAAATGCCATGAAGGCTATGTTAACCAATTTGATGAAAGTATTTAAAATTGTATGTAAAACCAGCACATTGTACCCCGTGATTGCATTAATGTACACAGCTATGATTTAATAAAAAAAAAAAAAAGGAAAATAGAAATGGCTTATGAAATAAGAAAAGATGACTAGTTTCTTTAAACATAAAAGGAGTGAACAGTTTCTTCAATGACATATTATTTTTCTTTAATCAAATAGGAAAAGTTATACAGTACACTCAGCTATTGAGATTATAGTTAAATAAATACTTCTAGGGTTTATTATCAGAAGTATAAATTGGTAGAGTTTGTTGAAAAAGAGAGAGAGAGAGAGGCTTAGGGAGGCGATGAGAAAACACACCCAGTTGACACCTGACTCCATAGAGGGTCAGCTTATTGTAAAAGACAAATTTATCCCTCAAGTGACCCCAGACATTCAAAGAAAACTCCAGAAATTGGCTATAGTCCCAGACCATAACCTGGAGAATCTTCTTAAAACAGCCGCTACGGTCTTTTGTAACTGAGATCTGGAGAGAAAGAAGGAAAAAGAGAGAAAGGAATAGAAAA